>WBMZ01015014.1:0-53700 GCA_013400975.1 Atrichornis clamosus
AGTGGCCTGTCCTCTATCTCTATCAAGTTATGTTTGTGAACATTAAACACATTTTGCAGTTATTTTCTGTAAGCTTTGCAGTATTTAGTTTTACAGGATGTGTGGTTTAGAGCCAAACCTGTGAAGCTGCCTGTGACAACTGAAGAAGTAAACTCACATGACCTATTGCTTGTGCCAGGAGAGCTCAGCTGAAGCAAACCTGCGAGTTTCTCTCTTACAAAGCTCACATAAACACTCCATCTCAAATTGGCAAGTTCTTGGAAGAGGCTGTTCAGCACCAACCCTTCCAAATTTCAAATTATTAGTAGAAACTATACATTAGTTGGCTCATTTTGGGTAATGAATGGAAGTGAGGTGGTATCGGTTGTGCACGGAAAACAAAGCTAATTTTCTCAAGCACCTTATTGGATGTAGCTGATGGGTTCAGGTCTATTAACTGCTATTCCCGTTTATCAAGAGAGGTTAGAAGGAGGCTAGAGCAATTAAAATTACCAGGGCTTGTTAGGAGGGGTTATACTAAAGAAGTCTCTCAATGTAACTTTTCCTGCCTTGCCCTTTGTGAACTGTTAATTTCTTTGCTCCAGCTGCCAAGAAAACCTCAAAGCCAATGCCTCCTCTCCCAGTCTTGTCTTTTGTCCTTTGGACCACAACCTAATCTCTTCCTCTTCTATTTTTTTTTTCCTTTTTGTTTGAAAGAGCTGTGAGGCTGGTTCTTAATAGGATATCCTGGCCAAGGCCTTTGCCAGTCCCTTGCAGTCATTAGAACTAGCTGAGGAGTTACAGTTTGGCTGCTCCAAGCTAAACATTTGAGATATTGGGTGGTTCTCAGTGAGTGAGCAGGAAGGAAGGAAAGGAAAAGAAAAGACTGTACTGGTTCTATGAGCCTTATCTCTTTATTGACTACACAGCTGTAGCACACTGATGACAGTGTGTTGAGATGAGCATCTCCAGTGACTTAGTATCTTGTACCTAATGAGGGAGAAAATGCAGCCTGACCACTCTGGGCTACACTCTTTTGACCTTGCACGCCACAGGAGTCTGAAGTGGATCTCAGTACTTAGCCCTTCTTTGGTGAGGTGAATCTGAATCCCTGGGTTGTGATGAGGTGTTTTTTGAGATGGTTACAACAGATAGAATTCACCAAACTGCTTTTCTTCATTCACAGAAGTCCAAATATTTTGATCCATAGGAAACAGAGCTAGGTACCAGTTAGTATTTAGTAGTTCCCTGTCCTGCTCCTATTCCAGAGGTTGACTTTTTTGCTCTGTTTTTGAGCTACATCAGCCCTAGGGAGAGAAGAAGAGCAGTTGGATTCTGGCTCTAGAATAGTGGTTGCTAAATTGCTTGGAAATGCATGTGAATTAATCAAAATTACTCCCCTACCCCTTGTTTCCTTAGCCCACTTTTCTCCTTGTAACAACCTCTAAGCAGTACACACTGGGGTGCCAGAGGAGAACTTAGGTTCAAGCTGCACTCTGCACTCCCACTGCACTCTGGACTGTTAGGCCTTCCTTTTGCAGTAGTTGTCACCCTGCAGTGGCAGCAGCAATGCTAGGCCTGTAAGTGTAGTTGATTTATGTTAACTGTTGAAACGATAATGTTTAATCTGTAAAGTGCTAATCTATTTTTTATGTTGATTATGAATAGGCCAGCTGTGCCTACTTTTCTATTCATAGAGTTTAGTGAACAAGCCTGTTTCACAGGCTGGGTTTGGAGGGTAATTTACATGAGAGCAGACACTGCTTTAAGGAAAGTAAATCAGCTGAGTTACACCACTAAACCAGGGATTTGGCAGCCCAACAAGAAGATCTAGGGGCAAGGGAAAAAACATGGGAGGAAGAGGAGGAAGAGACAGATAATAAATGAACTATAGAAGGAGCAGATAGATCAGAGCAGACACATGAAAAGTAGGAGAAATATGGGCAGGACAAGAAAGGAAAGGCTGATATTCAGAGGAGAGATTGACAAGAAGGAAACAGGACAGGATGTGGCTGGCTTAGCATAGGACTTTGCATCAGTGCGGAGAGCTCTGGGCTCCGCGGTTTGTATAACTGGTCATGGTGCCAGTGACACTATTGGCAAAGTGGATTTAATTTGTTGTGCAGTTGTCTCTCTTGAGGGACTTCTATTGACCTCTGTGTATTTTTTTTCCCAAGAGTAGGCTGCAAAGGATACAACTCCAGGGTCCCATCCAGACCTCTTTGTAAGTCGTTCTACCTCAGCTTCTCTCTAGTCCCTGCTCCTTGGTCTCTGTGGTGTGAACTGCTGTATAGCTGTGCCTTTTGCAGTGACTCGTCTGCCAGGTGTGCTGGTGTTTCAATATCCCATGAAGGCACAGTTAGCACCAGTAATAGACTTACGAACTTTAGATCTTCAGCAGAGCTTTTCTACCTTTTAAGCATCTTTCTTCTAATGTAGTGACCTTATTTTACCCCTGTCTTGATACCAGTTCAGTTCAGGCAGGGCTGCCCACATCTGCCAGACTGCACGTACTTCCAGGCCCACCTCAAATCCCTACTCCTATTTCTCTGTTCTATTAATCTTTGGCAGTGTTGTGCTTCAGTAAAACTTTAGCCTGCTTGCATCTATGTAATTATAACCAAGGCCTGAGAAAGGGATGTAACTGGGCAGAATCTGTCTGGGACTGGGCTTTGGTCTGTGCATGTTTTCATTTTACTATGCCTCTGTCCACCCTGGTGACAGGCTGCTGGATTGTGCAATGCTGCTTCTGTCATTCCTGCTTTGTCCCAGGTGATGAAGATCATGAGAGGGCTGGAACACCTCTTCTATGAAGACAGGATGAGAGAGTTGTGGTTCTTCAGCCTGGAGAAGAGGAGGCTCTGGGGAAATATCATAGCACCTTCCAGTACCTAAAGGGGACCTACAAGAGAGCTGGAGAGGGACTTTTTACAAGGGCATATAGTGGTAGGACAAGGGGAAATAACTTCAAACTGAAAGACTGTAGGTTTAGGTTAAATATTAGGAAGAAACTATTTTCTGTGAAGGTGGTGAGGCAGTGGAACAGATTGTCCAGAGAAATTGTGGCTGCCCCATCCCTAGAAGTGTTTAAAGCCAGATTGGATGGGGTTTTGAGCAACCTGGTCTAGTGAAAAGTGTCCCTGCCCAAGGCAGGGGGGTTGGAACTAGATGATCTTTCAGGTCCCTTCCAACACAAACCATTTTATGATTCTATGAAATGAAATGCAGTGCTGTCCTGCACACACAGCCCTCCACTCCTCCTGCACACCCTGCCTCTGCATACACACACAAACACCGGTCCTGATCCTATTCTTCATTTGCCTTTCTGTGAATGGAGGACTTTGTCTACCATTCCCCATACAAGCTGTGTACACAAATGCCCCATGCCTCCTTCTTAACTGTGTGCTCGAGCCCAGGCACAGCTTCACTGCCTGACCAAATGCTTATACCCAACCTCTTCCAAACATACAGCCCCAGACATCTCCTCATCACGCTCTGTATAGTCACATAAAGCTGCCCATACACATCCCCCCCTCTGCCTTGTCTTACACACTTCTTGAAGCCTCCAGGCTTTCAAAGCTGAATCAGAGGCATTTAAGATGAGGCACAGGTGATGTGTGTTCCCAAAGGTCCCCATATATCCGCAGGCTCTGGCAGCTGGTTATTTCTCACAGGACTGCTGCTGTTGTGTAGGCTTACTGCTGACAGGGCCCTTGGGGCATCTCTGTAGTCCTCGGCTGAGCCTCCCTCTGCCTGGTTGTGACTAACATGGAGCCTGTTTGTTGTGGCTCCTTGACTCTTTCCTACACGAGTTTCAGCCAGTGCGTGGCAGGGGTGTGTTCATGCCTAGAGTCAAAATGGTCTTGGAAGTTCATTTGCTTCTGGGTGCTTTTCTTAAACCTAACCTTGCTTATGTGTCAACTGGCCCTGTCTCCTGGCATTTTGAGAGAGGCTTCATCTTGAGACAGGAAAGAAATTTTTTACATTGAGAACTATCAATGATGGGAACAACTTTTCCAGAGATGTAGTAGAGTCCCTATCACTGGAGATTTTCAAGATGTGATAATCTCATGTAGCCTCCCTTTCTCATTAAAAGTTAAACCAGACAATCTTTTGAGGTCCCTTCCAACCAGAGCTGTTCTGTGATTTGATGCTTTTTTACAAATGCTCTGTCTTTGTACCAGGTTGCTGGCATCTGTAGGGGTAATATGTCATTTGGGAATATGTCTTCAGGAATTCAGTCAAGGGGTTCTGTGTATTGGGGACCTCCACATGTCTTACTACCTGTGTGGCTCCAGAGATATGGAAACTTGGAAGGAACATGGGGAAAACAGTTGGCTTCTTGTCACCTGTCACTTGTGCGCATTAGTAGTTGATATCTAGTACTAGATTCAGACCTGGGAATGAGATCTGGAGTGAGGTCAATGTTGATGACAAGGCCAAGGCTGCAGGCATGCTTGAGTAAAAGTTGGTGACATTCTCTGTTGTGATGAGAAAGGAGACAGGAGGGATGGTTTGAGTGAGAAGATTAGGAACTGTCCTTTAGCTTTGTTGAATGTGAACAGAGATACCACTGTCTGAAAGAAGATGATGGAGAAACTGGCTGAAATTGTAGTTTGGCTAGAAGCAGGCTGATGTAGAGTACAGAGGTAGAACTACGAGTCAGCAGAAAGGAAGTGGGTATTTTATGTGAGCTGCTATCCAGATGCAGTGGTGGGGGTAGAGGTTGTGAGCAGAGCTTTGTGCAACATCTACAGAAAGCCGGGAGAGGGATAAGCAAGCTGCTGAGATATGCTAACAGAGCCATTAAAAGAGCAGAAGGCTGAGGAGACTATTCCCTTCCTCAGAAGCTACTGGGATGTTCCTGCTTTGTCAGCACTTTCAGCTCTATTGCTTGGGAGCTGAAGAGCTGCAGAGAACAGTAGTGGCGCCCCTTTAGTAGAAAGGGACCATTGCTGCTCTACCTGAACCATGGAATAAAAATCCCTTTGGGCAGATGGGATGCAGCAAAGAGTTGTCTTCTGCTGTGCTTTTACTGTGCACTGGTATAACAAATTAGAGCCTCCTTTGTTAGCAGGGGGAGAAAAGAGAAAGAATGCTTTCAATTAAAATACAAAAGATGGCTGGGAGTGGAGGTGTTGTGTGCTCTTGAAGGACTGATTTCAGTCTGCACAACTGACAAGTGCGGCTCCATCCTCACAGACAGGAGAGATGCAGATGAAGTAGCATTTCCCCAAAAAGTCAGAGAGAAAAGAGTGGATTTAATGAGCATCGCTCAACTGGGAAACAGATGAAAGAGCAAATTAAAAGAAGCATTTGTATGTGCAAGGGAAGAGCACGGATGCATCTGCCCCACAGCCTGCACTGTTAAAGGTAATAGGTAGCTCACAAGTCACTACTTCCTTTTTCAGCATGATGGGATGGAAGTGAACAGGATTATATATGTATATACATGCTTTGGCTTTACTTTGCTTTGGTCTGTGCATTTTGCATAGACTATAAGATACTTATATTGTGCAAAATAGAGTGCACAGTGACACTATTTAATGTGCACATAGAGAGACTGTTGTTTTCCATCTTCCCTTTCCACACAAGCACAGTTGGTGGTGGACTCTTGCTTGACCATTAGGATCAAGAAACACTGGCTGCTGTTGGAGGCCAGTCACAGACAGGCTGGGTTGTGGACGTGATTTAGGATATCAGAAAGGTGATTAGCTGCACAGGATGGTATATTCTGAGATGGAAAGATGTCCGATGCTGAACAAGCCAGGTCATTGTGCTGATTCGCTGCATCTGTAAACAGGAAATGGGTGTTTTCTCAATGTCTGCATCAGAGTTAGAGGGACTGGTACTTTGTTATCGCTCAGGGATTCTGAGGAAATACTTGATTCAGTGGTGCAAGGTTCTTCCACCTTCCATCTTCTCCACAGAGAAGTGAACTGGACTTGCAGTTTAAAATTATGCAGCTTCCAACATCGAAACCTTTCCCTTGGTAATGGACATTTTCAAGAAATAGAGCTTCTTGGAATTTAATGCTGAGTATGAGATTATAGACATGGGGGAAAGCTATCGGCAAGGAGTACTCTGACCAGGAATAATGTTCAGACACAGGTGTATGGGTTAGACACTTGTTCTGAGACATCCCAGCTTTGCTGTTTCCTCTCTCTGGTTTAATCTACAAGCTTGTGCTACCAAAGATGTTTGTTGTGCTAGCCCTGCAGATGATGTCTGGACTCTGCTTTCTTACAATTCAGCTTGATATCTGCCTTACATCAGAAGTATATTGTGCATTTTCTCTGCTTTCAAAGTGCTTTGTGAAACCAGCACCTGGACAAAGAACAGCTGAATGAAGCTAAGCACAGGAGAGACTGTGGTGAAATGCTAGTGGAAAACCTGTACAACTCCCAACTGTTGAAAGCATCTCTGGGTGCTGAGCTAGTCTGTTAATCTTATTATCCTGAGACTCTGGAAGGTAGTAGGACATCTAATAGCTCTATCGGTGAGAAACATTTATCTCCTTGTGCCAGTCAGGAGGATATACCTGAGCCAGTTATGTTCCAGTCTGGCCATGACAATCCTTGCTTTTGTTGGACTGAATGTTGTTTGTTTGTGGGAGCCATGGATAAGTGGCTTACCTTTTAGAAATGGGAGATGAGGTCCACCTCACACACAGGGTCTCAGGAGACATACATCAGGTCTGTCTGCTCATTGCTGTTGCTGCCTGTTGTAGCTGTCACCATTGACATCCAGGCTTTGATCCGGGATGAGTGATATTCTCAGACAGTTCTGCCTTGTCTTAAGGATCTGATTTACTCAGGAAAATAAAGGAAGCTACTACGAGTGTGTCTGAGCACCGACTATTATGCAGGACTCATCAGGGATGGAATAAAAGGTGCTTTTTCTCAAAGTATGGCTCTGTAATAATTAAAGGTACTATAGCAAGGAAAGTAGGCTCATGCTATTGCTGTACAGCTCAATGGATGGCTGTGAGGAATACAAGAGTGGCTTCATGTAAGTTTTTCCACTGCTTTTCTAGCCAAAAGAGACTAAAGCAAGAGGATCGTAGGTGAGCAGAACAGGAAATAGCCAGGACCGTAGGTATCAGATAGTGAATGAGTAAGCAAGCTTTGGTCCCTGGCTGATGGAATCAAGGATTCTTCCTTCAGCAGAGTTCATTTTCTGTAACACTAATGGCTTTGTGAGTGAGAAATGCCATTGGTAGGACCACAGAGAAGATTCTCAGTGTTTTATCAGGTTGCAGAGGACCAAAGTGGTACCATGTAGAAATAACAGGAAAAGATGAACTTTACACTCCACCTGACTCTCAGCCCTTTCCTAGAAGAAGGGCTGATGGTTGATGGGCAGCCCTGGTTTTGTGCTATTGTAGTGCAACATTAGCAATAACTAATGAAGTTAGCAGTGATTGGCATGCCAGGAGCACCTGTGTACCATTGACACGTGATGTGACATGCTTGTGACTGTGTGTAATAACTGTTGCATATGTATTGTATAGATAGGTTTTTAAAAAGAAAGCTAAAAATTTGGTCCTGATAAATTAGACAAGGGCAGATTTCTAGCTGTCTTGACAACCCTAGTTCTGCTCATCCAAGTATGAGCGCTGTGACATGGTGTGGCCCAGCATCACATGGGATATCAAGGAGAGACAATGTTAGAGCTCAGCTCTTCTGAATTCTAGGCAGTCACCTTATTGCATATCTCCCCTGAAAAGAACCAGGTTACTTTGCCATTCTGTGCACTGAAAGATGCAGGGATTTTGTGTAATAAGCCATAGGTAATTGTTTCAGTGCATGAGAATACACACATACCTTTACCTACATTCATTTGGATGCAGCGTATTCCTCTCTATATATGCACACTTACGTGTAATATGAACACCTTAATTGAAAAGAAAACCACTATTCTGTATGTATCTACAATATTATTAAAAAAACTGAATTAATAAATACACGTTCTTGACAGATGCATTTAGGAACCATCAATTAGGCTTGGCATTCATTAGGTGGGGAGAAGTCCAATCAGATTTCACTGACTCAACAAAGCCGCCTATAAATTGTGGGCTGTTTGTTCTGACGTTTGATGAATTATTCTTCATAATCCACTGTCTGCTGCGATAAATCTAATCTTTCAGTTTTTGCTGTCTTAATAATTCTCAGAGCAACACTGTGACATTTTGTTTTCATAGAGGGGATAGAAAGCCTAGGACAATAGGAAAAAACCCTCACTTGCTGTCTGGGAAGTATATTGCTCTACACCAAGGTAACATTTTTCTCATGCCTAGAACTCTGGTCTTGCAGACTTGCAGGGATCAGTGAGTCCTTGGCACATGAGCAGTTACGTGTATCTTGTTGAAAAGATGACCAGCCTACGATGAGGTTCACATCCATTAAACCAGGAAAGGCATTCAGATTTCTGAGAGCAATAGTGTCCTAGTGTTGACAAAGTGAATTCCAGAAGTTCTGGGAGCTGCAAACCTTAGGAATGCTGTAGCAGACATAGAACTAAGTGTCTCTTCAGGTATTCTGCTCCATGAAATAGAGGGGATGTTGTACTAGGTAGTGCTAAGGTGGAAGCAGCAGCCCCCCCAGCTTTTCTTCCCAGAGTGAAGCTATGTTGGTCTGTTTTCCAGCAAGCTCATGAATCCCATTATCACCTGCACTGCCCCGCACTGTCTTGGCTGGAAGGCTGCAGACAGCATGATCCCTGTGTAACTCTCAGAAAGCTCCTGCAGAATAACCTCACCTTAGCAAATTGCCATCCATGGAGCCATGATTAAGAGGGAACTATTTAGTTGCTGTCCTCTATCAGTTACAGAAAAAATAGATGATTCAAGTCATTTTGTCAAGGGAATTCCACCTTGGAGAATCACAGCACAGGAGATGTGCAAAATTTACCTACCTTAATCACTTTCTTGCTGTATGCTTCCGTCACAGACTTGTCTCACAGGTGTCTTGAACGGATTTATACCAACTTTCCCATGTGTATTTTCCTGTGCTGCTACATGGCTTCAAAATGATAGGAGACGGTGAGCTGCTCCTGACCATAGCAACAATATTTTTGTTAATGGACCTCTATACTCATCATGACCTGTGATGAGTATCCTAGAGACAAAAACAGTTCCAAGTTAATCATGTGGTGCCTGGCCACCCTCTTCTAAAATAGCAGGGCATCTCATAGATTACAGTCTCCAAATACAAAATGCAAGACTCAGGAGCAATTACAGTATGCTGTGATCAGAAGAGGAGATCTGCTGTGAAAGCATAGTTGAGGTTTTGAATGTTTCAGTTTGCACTGGTTTTGGTAATAAAGGAATAGCATTATCCCTGCTGGGCCCCTTTTTGTGAATTATTTTGAGCAGCTGCAATTGGTGAAGCTGTCAAGCACAGTGAAGTGTCTGGAGATGGCCTCTGCTTGAGATTGTCTCAGCTCTTGCTGCATGTTCCCCACTTGTGCCAGACTCTGGCCAAGTTCCCTGATACATGAATATTTACACTCTGTTCTGGCATATTTACCATACTAAACAGAAGCAACTTGATTGTCTGAAAGCTACATAACAGACCTTTCATGAAGATGAACTGTTAGCAAAGCTCAGGGTTTACCCTGGACACTGGGTCACTTACAGCTGTGGTTTCCCTGTACCATTTGTGCTCCCAAAAACTTCCAGGGTCTGTCAGGAACTTTCTAGGCTATCAAACAGCGACTGAGTCCCAGGTAGCAGCAGGTGAAACAGTTCCTTCAATGTCCATCCTGCTGCCATTGAGACTGTTCAGTCTGTTGGGAGAGCTTCTGAAGAACGTAAGGATGACAGTACAGATCGGACCAAAAGCTGCAGCTCACCACTCTGTCTCCAAACCTAGCCAGTGTTGGCTAAGAGACAATGGGCTTCAGCCTGCAAGACAAACAGGGCTGGACTGCTGAGATGCCTTCTGTTGTTAGTGATCCTGCATCTCACTGCACCCTAAATTTGTCCTGAACAGACTGCTGACACATGGCCAACATTCATCACCATGGCAGAGCAGAGCCACCACATCTCACACGGGATGGTGTTATACAGTGCTGGGCTGGGAAGGGGCGCCATGACTTAGGCTCCTGCTCCAGGGTACCGTCCTAACAGCCCTTCTGGAGAGGGAAGGGAACATACCTCCCTGTGAAGTTGGGCAAGTTGAAACCAGGCGGTAATGCTCCATCATTTGCTGCAGCACATGGATATAAAAAGGTTGGGATTAAGAGGCAGTATATTTCAAAATAAATTAGCTAGCAAGACATGCACATTTAACTTTTATGGTTTAGAGATTAAGATATCAGGCTGGAACTTGGGATATCTGGGTTAAATCCCAGCTCTGTCAAAGACTTCTCAGAACATGCTAGGCAGGTCGTGTAAGGTAATACTTTCAGAAAGGACTCAGGATTTGGGAGCTTAAATCCAATTGACTTCCAGTATCTTCCTAAGTGTTTAAGGACAGGATTCACAAGAAATACTGAGGCATCCCGATGCTGAACATTGTGGCCTCAGGTGGTGTGTGCTGCAGACTTTGGGCCGGGCAGCTGTGCTTTGGGAAAGCACTTCAACATGTGAAGAAGCCTGTAGCTGATATCTGGGAACTCCTGGAAGGCATGAGTTTGTGCAGGGCCCATGGTGGCTGTGCACCTCGTACTATGGCACCCTGGGCTTAATGTGGTCTCCAGGTGCAACCTCAGCACAAATACATACTAATAAGTGTCTAAGTAGATAGATCCTGTAAGAGCTTTTATATCAGTTCCCTGAGGTGTGAATACTAATACCAACAATTATGAAAAGATTTTGCATATTTAAAATTGAACAAGCTTCATTCTTTAGAATTAAGCAGTCAGGGCTGTGTTTCCAGACAGTGAGGTACACTACACATTCATTTTCTGGTTGAGCATGTTCCCAGTGGGAGCTGGCTGTGCAGAAGGAGTGAGGGAAACCACTGTGTGCAGGGACACTGCTTACCTGTACAGCTGTAAACCTGCAGCTGGCTGCCTGGCTCCTTCGAAAGAGCAGCCCTATAGTTCCTTTTAAACCGTTATTAAACCTGTCTGGAAGCTATGCTTCTTTCTTCTCCTGCCAGGATTACAGATGGTAACAGCCAGTTTGATGAGGCTGTTTGAGACCAGCTATAGCCTGGAAAAAACTTGAGAATTCCTTAAGTACCATGTCAGGTGGGCTCCAAGACTGTCCCTGATCTTTGCTTGCTGATTATCCATCCTGGAAATGACAGTTTTTGTTAAGGGTGCTTGTGAGCAATAAGAGCCTGCAGCCTGTTCCAAGAACTCCCTGCTTGCATGAAATGGGTGCAGACACCTTCCCTTGGGAAAGACTCCACTCTGGGGCAGGCAGTGTGGAAGCCTGGCTCGCCTCTTCTCTGCTTCCATGTTATACTGCCTCTTGCTTGCTTCTGCCTGTCTGGGACAACACATCCCGCAGCAGAGGCACTAGCTATCTCCAGCTAGCCAAGACAATTCCATAATGAAAGAGGGTGATTGCTAAGTAGGGGGTCCTGAAGCCCAGCCGTAATTGTGCTGCTGCTTTATCTCAGCGTCACACCTGCTCATGTAATGGCTCTGCAGTGATCTGCTGACTCCCCTGTGTGCATGCTCTGCCCTTCTGCTCCTGGAGGATCCACCAATTCTCTGGCCCTATTGCCGTCCCTCGCCTTGCTGTCCTTGCCTGCAGCCTGTGCATGTGCACAAATTCCACCTGGAATTGCAGCAGGGCTACTGAGCTGTCTCTAACGGACTTGTGACTGCTAAGCTGACCTTCATCTCATAAGTTTTTAAATGAAATTCTACTACCCAAAAGAACTCCAAGACACAGCTTTCTTCAATTATGTTTCTTTATAAAATGTAGCCACACCATAATTTCATATATATTATTCCCATCAGAGGGAATGTGTCTTGCTTTTTTTTCCTCCCTGCATGCATTCAGTACTGGTGAAAATGGTTGGATTGACAGTGCAGGCAATTAAGAAGGTTTGAAATCCAGAGCAGATGGAATTTTATCCAATTTATATATTAACTTACTATAAACGTACCATACTGGATTCTGGCCAGTGAACTCCCACTTCTGTGTTTTAACCTTTGGGGGATGTTACCAGCCTTACGACAGTTAGACTAGTACTATTGGCTACCACTCTGTAAATGGTACATTCCTTTGATATGAGGATTTAGGGTAGTGAGAGAGTTGAAGAAAGTCCCAGCTCGACCTCATGTGGCAAGTTCTCTGTTTGCATTTTTTTCTTCCTTACGGAATCTTACAGCCCAGCATGTTGCTGGCCACCTTTACCCTTAACAGATCCTCTCTTCAGCCAGTAGATAAACTTCACGTAAAGGTAAAAGTCCCTGTGTCTTGAACACATTTTCTCTTGAGACACAAATGTCAATAGGTTTGAATTATGGACCTGCTGTAATTAAAAACCACATAACTAGTTGTTTTTAAATGCAGTTGTTTTCCTTAATTGATATTGCCACCAGGACCAAAGGGAATTAATTAAATAAATAAAATTCACCTTCCTAGTGAATTACTGGAGGCAGCTGGAATCTGTGGAGTCTATGTTGGAATCTAATTACTGCAAATGCTCCAGTTTGTTGCTAGCAATAGTTTTCTGTGGAAGGGGCTGAGAGAGAAGTGGTAGGGTGGTGTGGGAAGAGGGCTAATTCCTTGGCAGCTGCAGGAGGGAACAGGCTGCTCCTTGCAGTAGTTTTCTTCCTTTTCAGCAAAAAGAATATTCGTTTAAGGCTTTGCATGAAGACTTTGCTTAGAAGGTCTTTATTCACATTTAATTACTAGGTTGCTCCAGCTCCCATCTTTAATTACCTTTTAAAAAGCAGGTTATAAAATTGCACTGACATTCTGTCTTTTTTGTTACTGCATAAATTACAGTCTTCTCAGCTGCTCACTCGAAATCAGTTGAGCCCACGAGAATGGTGGGACAGGTTCCTTTTGCTGAATTCTGGGGACGTCAGGACTCATGTTCACCTTGCCCTATAGAGCAGGACAAAAATCCTCGACTAGCATTACACGAACTATGCCTGGAGCCACATATGCACGTTGGCCCTCCCCTGAGCTAACTGACTGTGTGGAGCGGCCTGGCTAGTCAGCCAGATATGGCACTACCATGGTTGTAGTGTTTCCAGAGCCTGGGCTGCCTGGTGCTGCACTTAGGGTCTCCAGCAAGGTGCTGTGTCATGCAGCCTTTGCCCCTTTCCCATTGCCTCACCCATGTCTGCCTCAGATTTTGCATCCTGGACCTGCCCCTGATAAATCTACTTTATCTGAAACTTTCCTTACAGTCTAGTCCTGAGTTTCTCAGCCAGAGCTGCTAGTAATTTACTCTCCTGCCCACAGAGTGCTTTGCTGTCCCTGCCTAGTGCTTTTTCTGAGCTGAGAGCACTGGTTACTTTTACAGGAGGTGTGGGAAAGTCCATCACATTAAACATGTTTTCAGGCCAAGTTGCCAAGGTGCAAACAGCAGTTTTTGTCCTCTGCCCTGAATGCAGCTCTTCCCACTGCTCCTAGTCATGCGCGGGCTTTCACCACGTAAGCTAGCTGCTGCTGCTGTAATGCACAGGAATACATACTGTCAGGTTTCAGAGAGTGATGGTGGGTTCTCTTAAATAGCTGCAAAAGAAATACATGTAAAGGAACAGCTGTTGGCTTCTGCACGCAGGATGCTGACCATAATTACTTCAACTCCTTTTTCAAAACAGCCTGGAGAAGTCCCTCACATGCTGCCTGGCCACTAAACTCCAAGATGAAAAGTGCTGCTGGGGCTCTGCTACAGGTTTCCATAAGCAGAGTATCTCCAGGGCACTTGCATGTTTGGCAGACTTCACCGGAAGGCCAAACAATCAAGTCTAAGGGAGGCGACAGAAGAAGGATGAAAGGGCTGAGTCTGCCAGGCTTTGGTACATGCACTCTCTGACCTGTGTGTAGGGCTTTCCTGAGTATAGCCTCTGGCACCCCAAGCTGATGCCTTTTTCTCTTCTTTTGGCAGATAAAAGAGCTCTTTATGAGTTTTGAGGACACTCCCTTGGGAGCAGCATCTCTAGCCCAGGTGCACAAAGCAGTGCTGCAGGATGGGAGAACGGTGGCAGTGAAAATCCAGCACCCAAAGGTCCAAGCTCAGAGCTCCAAGGATATTTTACTCATGGAGGTAAAACTACCTGTTGACTTCGACTTACAGTGCAATTGCTGTTGAAACTTACGGGGGCCACATTCACCCATGGTGTAAGCAGGTATTACAACACCAACCTGTAGCTTTGAAACCTCCACAGAGATCAATGCTGTCTTACAGGATTAATACAGAGAGTTGGTGAGGATTGCAGTGCTGGTGATTTTGTGGACAGAGAGACTGAACAATAGGGTAAGAGGGAATGAGGGCAAAAGGAGAAGACAGGTAAACTTGAATGACATCATAGTAAGGCCATATAAGATTTAAGAACAGAAAGTGAGTCCTGAAGTCTCTTTTCAGCCTGTGTGCCAATTAACTGTTTATTAAACTGATCTCAGTTCTCTTGTAGTTAGGGCTGTGTGGCCATGGAAAATCATTGTCCATGATTAGCATGTTTTTTTCGATTAAATTGTAGTGTGGATTCAACAGTGGATGAGGTTGCTCAGATTCAGTTTTATTTCTTGATCAGCTCCTTAATGCTGAACTGATTCATGCTAGAAACAAAAGCACTGAAATACATACAGGGTCACCTAACAGGGGCAACTACACAAATGAGGGATTCATCTAGGAAAAATGTTTCAATGCCTGGCTCCTGTTCCTCTCCTAAATGGTGGGTACCACTCATTCCCAGTGCAGTGCTGTAGCGTCTCCCAAACTTCTACATCTACCCATTGAAAGGATGAACTGGAGAAAAACTGTGGCACTGTACTGCATTGCAGCAGTCAAAGATGCCAGCAATATGGTATAGAACAGGAGGTGGGGGAGACGAGAAGGATTAGGTCTGTAAGTGGTAACACTAAAGCTTTTTGCTCTCGTAATAAAGCATATATATAAATATATGTGTATGTCTGTATAATACAGTAAGTGCACATTAATTGGCAAACAGGTAGGTCCATGGTACTACAGAGGGGAAGCTTAAGCTGAGGGGTTTTCATAAGTGTTTAGAGGGTACTCCTGATGCAGTAACACAGTTCTCCATCACAGAACATCAGAAGTCAAAGAACCTGCCAGCACCCTCTCAGAGGACCGGAGAACTAAAGCTTCTCTAGGCAGTTAATATACCCTGCTTTGAGCAGTGCTAGCTAGTGTGCATAGAAGTACACCTGGCTCCAGCTGGAGCACATTAGTTTGCGGCTGAATATTTATTTTGAACTCATAGTGAAAGAAATTTTTGGGTTCAAAAAAGGTGTCCCAATAAGATGGGATCTGTCTGTTTCAGTGCTGGTTTGAGAACACAGAACTGTTTGTACTGGCTTTGGGTCCAGCTGTAGGTTTGAATTTGATTCAGATCTTCTCCAGGATCACTGCAGTGGTCTGCCCAATGAATTTGCCTCTGTGAGTCGTCACATGCACAGCACTTCTCAGGGGGGCTTATGCCATCCTTCGCTCCTTCCCTAAACAGGGTGGCAGAAAAAGAGCAGTCAAGGATTAAAGAAGAGCAGGTAATGAAAGACAGTGGGATCAGGGCAATAAGAGGATTCTATATGAATGAACCAAAACCTGTGTCTACCTTGGAGCATTTGCCCTTCTAATGGTGGGTATGACAGAAAACATACCTCCTCACAGCATGTTGCTGTGATTGCTGGTTATACTGGTAAGAGACATTTAAACAAATTATTTTAGAATGATTCCTGTCTTTCCTGGTTTTAAACTATTCCTCCTGGGAAACTTGAAACTAAACCAGTGTATTTTCTTTTGGTGATTTAGTACTGTTCTTCTTCTACAGACAGTCTAGTTTACCATTCTCAAGATGTGTTGTATATACACAGCTATGGAAAAGTAGCTCAGAACATGACACATGCAGTTTTGTTTTTAAAAGGTCTCTTGTAGAGCCTTGACTTACATGCATCATCATATCCTTGTGTGGGACTATTTTTGTGTAGGCTGCACGGAAGGCCAGATCACGTGTGCTGTTGTTCTATTCCTTTAAGAATCAGACAGACATTGCAGCTAAGAGGTTAATTTAAATATTGATTGAGATGGTCTTATTTGGAAACTGATGGGAAGGAATCTGAACAAGGAAAGATAGCTGGAAAATTCCTAAATTCACTTGAGGTTTCATAGCATCAATGCTGACTCTTTAAAAATCCATATAGCATCTGAGATACCTCACTGCTTTTCATATATCAATAATTATTTCAAGACAATACGTTAGATGTCAGAAAAGGGATAAGCAAAATACTTGTTAGTATGTCCCTGCTGATGGTCAAGTTGGGAAATTGATTCAAAAGAGTGTTTAAAGAAAGCAAAAAAAAAGCATGAATTTTCTCACATCAGGCACCAATCTTGGAGACCCTATGAAGTTTATATTCATGTTCATGAAGATCACTGGTAACATTTCATTTAGGTGACATAAATTTGAAAGTATTTATGCCTCTAGGTATAACCGTAAAAAATACAATTCAGTAGTGTCTGGAACTTGGTGATTACATTTTTAAAGGAATATTGAGTTTGCAACTGACATTTAGATAAGAGAAGTTGAGACAGGGTGGAGAACAAACATCACACAACTGAACAGGAGCAGTGATGGTTCATAAATTTATTTTTGTCATATGTTTCAATGATAGCAGCTTCCTGTGTGTACTTTAGATGTTTCTCCTGCAGTGCAGGAGTTCCCACCTCAGTGGTGGAGATCGAGAAAACAAAATTGTGCAATAACACACACATACACAAGGTCTGTTTCCATTTTCAGATGAATATGCAGAACAAGTGACATAAAGAGAGCAAAGTACGTTGCATTTTTATGTTTTTTAACTTGTTTTATTACTCAAGTAGTTAAAAACAGACAAACAAATTATTTTCCTAAAGGTGTGGTCCAAATTGTCAGCTTGTGTAAATTTGTGATTCTGGTGGAGAAACTGTCCCTTCGTTTGACCAGAAAGCATGCTTGGCTGCTGTGCAGCTTTGATTATGCCATTCAATTGTGTTATCTTGATTCACTCACCCCTTAAGCGTTGCTTCAGGCAAACGTTTCCAGGTACTTTTTGGCTGGGCTTTTCAAGGTGCTGTGTAGCTGAATATCTAATCCCTTTAAGAAGAAGAGCATTCCAGGTAGTGGATATATCATACTTGGAAAGCACCTTCTCAGTATTGCGAGGATGGCTTTGTCTGATGCTGAAGAGCAACTTGCCCTCTGACCCCCACCAGAAATGTTATTTAAAGATCTGTAGCCTACCAACTGTATCCAAACTCCACTGTCTTCTTTGAACTGCCCAGTGGATTTTCTGTGCTAGAAAAGTTCTTTTTCAGCAGTGGAAGAAGTAACATAGAGGTGATAAGTCTTATTTTAGATCTTCCTCGTCTGCCTTATCTGAGAACTGTTTAAATGAAGCCAAAGAGTGACTTGCAGAATTACAGGACCCCAAAGAGAATTGCTCCAGGGTAATGCCCTTGGTGAGATCTGGCCATGTGGTCTCTTCTCCAGGGCTTTGTGCTCTCAGTCCTATGCAGCAGCCAGCTGGCCTCCCTTTGATGTGTGTGCTATCATCTAACTCCTAGATGTGCCTTGGAGGAAGGGTAGGCCAGAATTTGTGTTACACGACCAACGCATGTAACACAACACTGTGTTGTGTTGTGTTGTGATACTGCAGGAACCATAAAAGCACTTGGGGTGCAGGTTGGTTTTTTTATCTGTAAGTTATATGGAATGATCCTATTGAAACAGCACTGTGTGTGAGCCAGGATGCAACTGATTGTCTTTTTCCTTGTTCTCAGGTTCTCCTCTTGGTTGTGAAGCAGATTTTTCCAGATTTTGAGTTCATGTGGCTGGTGGAAGAAGCTAAGAAGAATCTACCCTTGGAGTTAGATTTCCTCAATGAAGGCAGAAATGCTGAGAAGGTTGCTCACATGCTCAAGAACTTTGACTTCCTGAAGGTGAGGAAACAGATATTTCTGTTTATGTATGTGCATTAACAGCCCCTCTTACTGTGTCTTATGCCCCTCATTCACCAAATGGAGGAACCATACAGAGGGAGAATGGAGTTCAGGCCCTCTGTATTGTTCATCCTAGACTGCTCTGCTAATATGAACCAGAAAATGTTACAAGACATGCTTTCTCCTTGTTTTTTTTCTCCTGACTGCACTCTATTGGGTCAGGAGTAGTGGCTTGGAGCCAGCAGTCTCTAGAGCCTGCTACTCATTTTCCAAAATGTTCTTTCTGAACTTGTCCAGAGACTGTGAATTTGCCATTCTTTGCTGAGCCATCTGATGGTACCTGTTCTTGGGCTCTATCTCAGCTGAGGGCAAGAAATGGACGTAGAACAGAAAAGCTAGACTGAAACTGATGATGTCAAGTAGTATTGAGGACACCTTGTTATCTCAGGAAGAAGCATGTTCACATGAGTCCTTCCTACTGCAAAAAAGCATATTCTCACTCTAGAGTTGGACATATATCCTTCATACACATCCATGGCTAATGCATTCATGTTACCTTCATAACAAACTCAATTGCACCCATGTGTGCTCTTCCCCACTGACACTCTTACCCCACATCCCCTGCCACACACCGACTGAGGTCACTGACAAATGTCTCAAGTACAACCAGACATGTATACATCTCATTCTTGGAAAGACGTAAGGTCATATCTTCAAATGCACATGTTCAGAAATATTTTGCTGACGTAGAAGAGGCACAAGCCTCCAGCGTGTGCTTTCTGGAAACACATGTAGTGCCATGGTCACAGTCACTGATACAAAAAGACAGCAGAAATGCACCCTCCTTTGGACCTTCCTGCGTGCACACACCTAAATGAGCTTTTCACCCACTGTTTTGATGTGGAAGTCCCAAGATAGAAGTGACAGAGGTCTGAAATAAGGTGAGTTTTTGTTAGGCTTTACAGGTTGATGTACCCATTTTTCCTTGCTTCCTCCATGCAAGGACTGTAATTTCATGTTGCCTGACTGCAGGTTTGGGGCAGTTTGTTTGACACCCAGTGGCAGCAGTGGCTTTCCCATAGACACAGATAGCTAAAAGCCACCAGGGTTGTGAAAGGCCAAAGGCCAATGGTTTTGCTGAGTGGGCACTTACTAGAAGTGTTGCACCTTAGAGAGCTGTATCCATTACAGCTGTAACTAGGATACTGTGAAGTAAATCCCCATGGAGACGACCAATCACCTCCTTGCTGGGGTAAGGAGCTATCACGATATCAATATGTGTAACAATAACAAATGACTTGAGATGGCTAAATAATGGATCCTCGCGTCTGACCTGCCAATTCAGAGACGTGTTCATCACCCAAAAGCAACAGAAGAATTGGGCTCCTGTATCATAAATTTTCCTAAACACGCTAAAAAGCTGAGAAGTAGATTTTGTGCTGTGAACCTGTTTGAGCTTTTAAAGCCGGAGATAAATTATTTCCACACACTAGTATTACAGCCAAACATCTGTGGGTAATTAAAAAAATCACTGAAGAATTTGGCTGTGATTGAGAGAGGTATCTCTGACAGCATGGATAGTGCTTTACAAGCCTACTGACTTGCCCATGTAAATCCTGAGACAAGAAGGAGTGTCACCTGAAGTGATCTAAGGGATCAGTGAGCTAGATGGGCTGGGGAACTGTTAGTTTCAGACTTAGCAGGCTTTCTCACCAATCTAACTACAAAGAATGGGCATCCAGTTAAGCTGGGAAGGCTGTAAGTAACTGAATCCCCCTTGCTCATGGTCAATCTATGGCATCAAAATCTAAGCAAGGTTCACATGCAAAGTATGCCAAGAGTGTTGAACGGTGGGACTGAGGGACATAGGAATTTCTCAGCAAAGGAGCCTTTGATCTAAAGTGGCACACACATGGTAAAGTAGAAGTGGTGTCTCTAGGACAGGAACAAGAGGGAAGCAGATGGCTTGTAAGGGACTGGGACATAGTCAGCAGTTAAAAGGAACAAATGCTGCTTGCTCAGGAGCTATGATGAGCTACAGTGGTCTGGCTGATCATCTCCTGGTTTTGGTCACAGCTGATGGAAAGCAAGTCCTGCCCCATGTCCATGGCTGAGTCAGGAGGGTGAGGAGAGGGGACTGCACAGCTGGCTCACTATTTGCATTATCCAAAATTATTATCTCTGTACTGGGGCACAGTAATGGGAATGGGCAGTGCTCCCTTATGTCTTTGATAAAAGGTACATGTGTGGCTTCACCCATGTGCAAAAGCAAATCTGGGCAGATTGAGCGTTTGGTCAGCACAGTGACATGAGGAATATCCAAAGGGAATTCAGCAAAATGGCTCTTGACAGTAGGGATTTCAGCATGGAAGAAATTTGTTTGGAGAGAGAGAGGCTGGAAAGTGGGGAGCCAGCCTGAGCAATGCTTGTGTCACTTCCTCCTTGGATGACACCAGGCCTCTTCTCTGGTACTTTAGTCAGCTTGATTTACTGCAGATTAAATGAAAAGTGCTTTGACATTTTACACTTATTAATGCGTCATGTTGGCAATAAGATAGTTAAGGGTCTCCCAGGATTTCTGTGACAAGTCCCTTATTTGTGACACTTGATTTTTCTCCCAGTTCAATTGCAGATGGCCTAAGTATGCAGGGTTTGTCAGCTCAAAGGCGTTCGTGTTCCAAAGGGCACTGCGGAGATACAATTTATGACGATGGCTTATAATTTTTAAAGCTGCGTAAGTGGACCCTGTGCTTAGCAAACAAGATGCAGTTCCTGTCTAAGGGAGCTGAGTGGATGATTCAGAAACTTGCAATAGGTACTAGTTAAACAGCCCAGCTAGAGGAGCTGCAGAGCAGGTAAGAGCTCTCAGACATCACTGGGAATGGGAGGTGGTCAAAATCCTGTAGAGCGTGGCCAGAAATGTTGCATGAGATCAGATCCTGCTGTGGTTGAATCGGTGTGTTATCCTTGTACACATTGCTGCTGTGCTGGGGAAGAGGCTGATAGATGGATTTACATCCCTTGTGCTCATCCAAAAAAAGTACTCACTTCAGCCACTTCCATTTTTACTCCTTTTCTGGGCTGTGTGTGATATATTCTCCTTCCTTTCCCAACCTGTTGCTTGACGTAACCCAACTGTTCCTGTTTCAGGTCCCTAGGATCTACTGGGAGCTCTCAACAAGGCGTGTCCTTCTCATGGAGTTTATGGAAGGGGGACAGGTGAACGACAGGGCCTATATGGAGAGGAACGGCATCAACGTCAATGAGGTAGTTTCTCAGCCATCTCTGAACTGGGCGTGGTGGGCAATGCAAAACTGACGTTGACCTTGATGCAAAATGGAAGCTGTCAGGGCAAGATGGGACAGGGCAGAAGCAGCAGCACACACAGATGTGAGCAGAGAAACCAATCTGGGAGATCTCCATTCTTGTGCTTCTTCGAAAAGTACATAATCCCTTTTGGGGAACACTTTCCTGTAGGCTGCACAGCTAGAGAGATTTTCAAGGAGACATAGTGAAAGATGACCACACTCTTACATTAAAGACACCCAACAAACATGGTTTGTTCCAAGATGGCAGTTCCTGTTACCCTAAAGGAACAACTTCAGTTTCTGATTATTTTTGTCTCGTGGACTTTGCTATTAAGAGAGATTTGAAAAGTTCTGTTTGTGGCAAAGCACAATCAGCTTCATTCATCTGGTCCAAGTCAACTGGTCCAAAGTGAGAGAGTTGTTTCTTAGAGTGAATTTATCCTGCTATAGGCAGAGGTCAAATCTAGCCCACATGCTCAGATAGAAGAGTGAATATTCCTCAAGGCTTGAAATAGTCATTCAAAAAGACTTCTTTTGATGCATTAACAGGAGGACTCTTGAGCAATATGTACATTCAGATTTTGAAATGGGCTTCCTCACAGATCTTGGACAGCAGATTCTTTCTGAGATTGAGGTAGCTAGCATAGTGTAGCTCCCTAGGATTTTGGCTGCTTTGAATTTTCTCAAACTGCTGGAGATAGCAAAGTTGGAGAGAAGCAGCTAATTTCAGTTTTTCTAACTTGCAGAGGCTTTTGCTTGTGATAGGAGCAATTTACGGTGAAAATTTCTGCTAATTTTTTTGTTCATCCATGCCTTTGGGAAGGTTGTTTTGTGACGACTTGGCACAGTATGTTCCATGCAGCGTGAAATCATGTATTTTCCTGAGTCTGAGCTGGTCTCTAAATGATGGCTAAGAAATAATTTTTAAAAAGTTGTCAACAGACTTCTACTACTGCAAAGTGTAAGCCTCAGAGAGTTCTGGCCATCTGTCAGGTAGAAGATGTTACACAGCTCAGTGGTAGGACTGAGTGTCTGCAAACTTAGTCCCTGCCCCAGGTTTTCTTTCTTTCTTTTCTCTCCCCACCCCCTGAAATTAATGATTAACTTTTACTGATTGCCAAAAAAGCAAGGGTAGAAAGGAGGGAATACTGAGCCTGACAGAATCATGCGATGGGAAAAGAGGTCTGTTATTATGGCCCTGGTAAGAGTGGAAGTGGCAAGGTGCAGCAGATGGGAACAAATATTGCCTAAGTTAATTATCAGATGCTGCTGTTGTTGCCCTGGGTGAAGGACTGCATGGCATGGTGGGGAGGTGAGCAAAAGGCAGCAGACACTGAAAGGTGAATGAGCAGGGAGTGGCAGCCCAGCTTTCAAAACTATGACCTGGCTTATAATATACAGCAGTCTTGGCTTTCAAGAGGTGCATTAGCTCCCTATAAATTACCTGAATCTATTTATTTTATGAATCCCTCTATCATCTTACTCCATTTTGTTTTACTGTGTGGAGGAAGAGGAGTCTTCACTAAGCAGGATTTCTCTTGTGTGACAATGCAGCCTTGAAAAGCAAGCTGAGCTTCTCTCCTCTAAATGGAAAGGATCCCTGAGGTGAAAGCTCCCTTCAAACCAGGTTACTGACATTTACTTAATACCGTCTGTAGCAGGATTATCATTAAAGCTGCCCAAAAGCACATTAATCTCTCTGGATCCATCCAAGTGCTGGATTGTAATGGCATTTAATCAGAGAAGGCTTTGATTTCTAAAGACAAGTGCAAACACTGAAATATCTGCCTGTGGAACAGTTACTTATTCATGTACAAGTGTAGCTGAGGAGGAGCATGCAGCTAGGATATTGACAGCGAAAGGGAAATCTGAAGAGGGGAGTTATCAAGAAATAAGCTGGCAGGAATTTTGAGGGGAGACCAGACCATGGCAGGACTAAGATGGGGGCACCTGGAAACTGGGCTCTTCTTGTTTCAAAACACAAGAACATTCGCAGTCTTGGTTGGGAAGTTATGTTTGGAAGAAGTGGGTAGAGCAGAGAAGAGAGGAAAAATAGACTGAGTGACTCTCAAGGGGTTTGTAGCATACTGTATGCAGAAAAGGAAGGATAGCAAGGCTACTTAGAGCATGGATTTTTAAAGATCCCAAATGGCACAAATGCTCCTTCTGCATCCATTCTGATTGTACCTGATTCATTTAGAGAGACCTTGTTTGTATACAAATCTTAACATGATCTTTGGACTGCCACACGGGTTCTCCATGTCCCTCCTTGTGAGTTCTCTGCCTGTCTCTGCAGAGGCTGCTGTATCAGCAGGCTGTGGGAACTGTGGAGCTTACAGCACATGGCATGTACTGTATTGCCTCAAACTTACCAACCAGCTCAGGTAGCCAAGTGAAGAGTCCCCATGATCACACTGGTTTGGACTTGAGCCAGAGAAAGAAAACGATGCCATGTACTTCAGCTCGCTAAGAGCCTGGTCATGAGCCATGGATGATTCAGAAGTCAGGAGAGTGTTTTGTCTGGCTGAGAATTGAAAGCAAACAGCTAAGGTACTTAAGATGAGCTACTGTGCGCAATTATTGCCATCTGTTACTCCATCCTACGGTGGCTTTTTGCTTCTTTCTGTTACTAAATGGGTTCTGCACTGGAACGATATCTCTTAGCTCGATAAAGAGCCCAGCTACCTTCCTGTAGTTGACAGCTTTGCAACTTGAAATATGCTTTCAGTGTGGGATTTACCCTTCTGCCAGGAGCTGCAGCTGTGTAGCTGCTAAAATTTAAGTGGGATTTCCCAGGATGGGATCCTATTGTCAGCAGTGGAAACCTCTAATGTCTTCAGTATTTGTGCTTATAACACTCAAGTGTTAGATGAAGCAGAGCATGGAGAAGAATACTGTTTCTGGGGAAAATGCCTATTCTTGGTCTTTGCATTTGCTGAGTTAGTCTGGAGAGAGGTTTCTTTGCAGATTCTCCTGCATTTCATCTTCTCTGAAGCTTAGTGGAATTCACAAGGTAGTGATAAACAAGGATAGTGACCTCCAGCATTTTCAGCTTTTGAACTGTACAAAGACACCAGGTAAAAGAGTTAAATTACACACAAACCCTTTTCTTACTGAAAGTCAGTTTTGAGCATCAACGTCAATCCGTTGTTTAAGTCTCAGCAAGATGCTTTACATTAAATCCAAGGAAATAAAACAGCATTTAAAGCCAAGGGAAATGATCCCTATGGTTATTTTGGGTCTGACAGAGATGCAAGAAACAATTAAAAAAGCAATGACTAGTCTTCTCTACCTGTGTCATTTTGAGAATCCGTGCAAACATGCCGAGTTAGACCCCTCAGTTCCCTGGGTGGATGAGTCAGAATATTTCTCCCCACTTACATGCCATGGAAGATGGAGCAGTGAGCAGGAAAATAATTTCCTGAGTCCCCAACAGAGAGTATGGGACATGCTTGGAGTGCATTCCAGGAGTCCTAAAAACTATTCTTGTATCTTAATGACATCGTGTGTGTTCAGACATCACCTTGCCGTGATGCTGGATCAGTGCATAGTGATTGTACTGCGTAACAGAGCACTGTTGATCCTCAGATCACAGAGGAGGGAGTGTTAAATCAGATCTCTTGTGTGTGACCACCTTAATCTGCTATGGACAAGAGTCATTTCAGAGCAGATACAGAGAAGGCTTCAAATTGTGGCTATTCTCTATCCACGCCCTTTGCTAATTTGACACCAGTTTAATTGGGCAGAATTGCCCTAGCAGGATTAAGCAAACCCTTAGACGATGGCTGTAATAACAACAGTGAAAGAAAGCAAAAACCCAATACAGTCTTCAATCCAATTAACCTTCGATTAAGGTTCCAAAATCAATGCTATTATTTTGGCCGGAGGAGGTAATATTGAGCCCTGAGAAATGAGCTGCACAACGACCTTTACTTTTAATGAGATCAATAGAAGTTAGTGTCGCCATCTCTTAAAATAATTGGCAAATATTACAGCCAAATTAAGGCCAGAGACTAGTATCTGCTCCTGATCTAAAGAGACAGTCACAGATGGAGGTGGGACAGGAAGGGATGATGCCCTATCAGGCAATTTCATCTAGGACTTCTCAGGGGCAGGGAGTGAGATCATCTTTACAAGACCATGACACTGTATTTTTTTCTTTGCCTTTCCTCTTCATGTCAGTTGGAGGCATGGAGCCAAAACAACTCCAGCTTGCACACAAGTCCAGGAAAGTACCAGTGACTTTCCTCAGATAGCTCACACTGGTTTGCTACCCATTGCAGCTACCCATGAGCATTATATACTTGCTGTCTTTTTACTGTAGGAATACTCAGAAGCTCAAATTTGCATGCATTCTTCCTTTTCTGAGAGATTTCTTGCTAACTACTGTGTGTTGGTGTTTTTAAAGATACTCATTTGTGATGAACTTTGTAGTGTTTTGTTACTGTCACATTGCTCTGTCAGCTGGGTGTGCTGCTTTGTTAAGAGGAGAGTTGCATACAGGAGCAAGGCTGACAGGTTGTCTAGGCTTTCAAAACTGGTGGCAGCAACATACTGTGGCTGTGTACCTATACAAGAAGAAATACATCATTGCTGCTACCTGTACTACAGCTTGGGATCCACTGAATTAGATGACAGAAATACTGTAGGTGTACTTGTTAAAATATTTGGTAAACTGGATATGAGTCCATTAACTAGAAAAAGTGGGGATTAGTAGGGAAATTATGAAGTAGGTAAGAAACTCATAGAGGCAATGGTGGAGAGAAATTACCATAGTGCAGTTTTGTGAGGTTTGCTCTTCACACAGATCATATTTAATAAATTGGTGATGACCTCACCACCAACAGAACTGTGTCGAGGAGACTGTTGATGACACCAAACTGAGAGGTCTGACACTGTAGAAGAGGACCAGAGTAGCAGTAGCACTTGTTGGCCTTGAGGAATGAAGTGATAGAAAGGGATTAAAATGAGCAATACCAAGGGAAAAGTCATGTGTTTAGAAACTAATAAGAAGAGTTTCTTAAATATACTGGGAGTTTATCAGAGGAAAGTAACATATGGGAATTAACTTTAGGATATTACTCAGTTGCAGGGTGTTTGTTTCCTGTGCAGTGCAATTGTGTAAAAGGCAGGTTGACTCCTAGGACACACCAGATAAAGGGGCACCCTGTAGAAATGGGGCAGTTTTTCTGCTGTATTTATGCTGATTAGTATCTAACTGGTGGACATATTGAAGTAGTGCATACTGGAGAGGGATGGAACTAGTTAAACTATAGGATTATGCTAACTAAGGAAATTATTTATACTGGACATCATTAAAATTAGGCTGGGATTTAGGGGAAAGGTTTTGACCATCTAAAGGGTAAATTTTTGGAACAGCCACCGAAGTTGTACTTCCTGTCTTTCATATTTCCAGTGAACTTGACCAGTTTATAGAGAAACTGTGTGATACTGTACAGTAACAACACTTTATGTCTGCACGGCATTCTTATTTTCTTCTGTATTGATTTGTAACTCACGTAGGATAGTTTGTGACGTGTAGCATTCTTGCCGTATTGAGTACTTAAAAAGCACTTCATATGTTTAGGTTGGTGAAGAGTTACTCCAAGTCCAGCTGTTATACATGTATCTGCCACTCCATTGTTTGATTGTTGTCAGCAGTCTGTTTACTCCTCAGCTCTGTTTTTTTTCAAAGTGAAAACATTGGGCTGGAAATGTGCGGTTTGCCTGACACAATGTCATGGTTGTGTCACGTAATGTGGCAATGTCAGGGTGCTATTTGCATTGACTGGTAAGGCCACAGGCTCACTTGGTGACTGTAGTCATCATGTTCTGCTGCAGCACAGACAGGCAAATTTAACTTCTTTAAGGCAATAACACACCTCCTGGCAATAGGCAAGGACATGCCTCTGGCCAGAGCCAGAGCCTGATGTCAGCCTGACATATCAATCTCAGCTCTGCTTGCTGACTAGCATTGGTTTTGTTCTTATGTGTTATGCTTAAATTATGCCATTCATGATTACACCCCCTTCTGCCTCGTTGTATTTCTTGTAGCACATCCAGAACTACAAGTGCTTCTGCTTCCTTGCTATTCAAACCTCCTAACACCGGTAGACTGCTCCTCTTCTGCCATTCCTTAGCCAACTTTGGAATCTTGAGCTCTTTCAATGTTTTTCCCACGTAAATGCCTCCTGCATCTTGCTCATTTATTTGCTTTCTCTGAACTTGCTCTGTGTAGTTTGTGTCTCTCTGTTAATGAGGTGTCTGGAAGTGAATGCAGAATTCCAAGAGTGATTATTATTTTTTCACGATGTGCAGCAGAACAATGCTGAGGGACACTGGTAATGAAAAAGACCTTGTTGTTTGTGTTGGATGATAAACAGGGAAAGGACTGATGACCTCTCCGTGTCATAACAAAAAGCCTGTGTGTTGACTTTGGTCTTTGCTTCTGTAAATCATTGCAACCTTTTCTCTAATCTGTGATGCACCTTCACCCTGAGGTCTTACATGGCCTAAATACGTGTTGAATTCCTCCCTTCTCCTGAGCAGAGATTTTCATAGGTCTGTTTTCTCATTTCACCAAGCTGTGTTCTTCCAAAGTTGAATTCTGTAGATATTATTTGCCCAGTGGCTTTCTCAATAAGGGTGGAATAAGGGCCCATAGTGACAAGGCACAGTACTGGAGAATTAATGTATATAAAGGTTTAATGTTTCTTCCTAAACTTTTTCTCAAGAAACATGAACTCCTTTTGTCTGAATTATAATGTTAGGTTGCTATTCACATTTTACACTCTAACACCTAGAGTGTAAAGCTTCCTATTGTGTTTAGAATTTGACAGTATTGTTGCTTCCTATCTTTATTTATTTTGTATTCTATTTTAGAGGTATGTCAACAGACAAAAATATGAAAATACTTTAGTGTGCACCACAGCTCCATCTCTTACGCTAGATAAATTTTTTCCAAAAATAATAACTGTTTATACACTTATATCATAAATCCCTGTAATATATCTTCTGTATGCTAATAAAATAATACAGACTGCATTCATATGTCTTAAAGAAACCATAAAGTTTAATTTCAGTGAAGATACTAAAGATAATCAAGATTGCATGTTGGGGAAGAGGTAACAGCAGGGAAGGGAGAGAGGATGGGGATCTTGCAGTGAAGGTTATCTTGTACCCATAACCCAGCCTGTGGGTCTGAGCAGGGCTGTGACCCCTCTGTTTTCATGGGAAGATGAATTCCAAGCTGCTTTTGTGTTGCATCATGGGCTGCAAAAGGCTATGACCATAGATCTGGTTAGTAACCTGTCTGCTGATGGTGTCTCAGGAGGGGGGACCTTCTCTGCACGTGGAGCCGGCAGCCATATAAGATGCTATTATGAGGGTGGCATGGATAATCTGGTGAGAGGCATTTTTGTAGGATCCTATGGTATTTGGGATTAGAGGGGAACCTCAGGAAGTCTTCTATCAAATCTCCTTCTAAGGCAGGGTCAGTTATGAGGTCAGACCAGCTTACTCAGGGTATCAGCCAGTCAGGTCTTTAAAACGTCTAAGGAGGAGATTGCGCAACCCCTTCAGCCATGACCAACCAACAGGTTTGCGGAACTGCCAGCCCTTGTCTGGACTTGTGTTTAATGGGTATGAGGCATCATGTTGGGCCCCAGATTGCCCCCAAACCTTCATCTTCAGTAATTCTGTGCTCTTCCTTGCCCCTGGAGGGCAAACAGCCAAGGTGGGGAGGGCAAAATGTGGTTAGCCCAGTGTATGTGCCAGTATCAGGGTTGATGCTGTGATCAGTTATGATGTCCGAATCCATTCCTTCAGGTGTACAGGTCCCTGGGAGGCTGTGTGAATGAGTGATTGGCTTTAAACAGACTATTTGGCATGTCCTTGGACTGTCAGCAAGTGCTACTCAGCTGTTCTAGGAGATCACAGCAGCTGGTACTTGGTCCTGTCTAATTTTAGAGCTTGCCATCTAAGAGACCTGTAAGGGTCACTTCATGGCTCTGGTGATCTCTGCTGGTGATTCAGAAGGGAAGCATCACTCCCCTGAATCAATACTTAAAATAACACCTGCATGGGATTAGGGAAGCTGCACTGCAGGAAATCACAAGGCTGTGCTATGTGAGTGATTCAGCATGGGGTCAGCATTCACCATGATTCAGCAGTGGTTCCAGGTCTCACTTGAGGGACATAGGATTGTTTCGCCTGGCCCTACTGCTGTCCCTGTTGGTGTGCTGCAGGAAGGGTTCATGTTCTTTCTCCTCATTTGTAGTTACTTAGGCACTATTCATAATGAATGCTCTACTCAGAGGTGGCCTCATTTCAGAGGTGGGTAATGCAAGCCCTTCCCTGGCTGGCTGGTTGGTTTTCTGCAGGATGAGCTGTCCTTATTATCCCTGTTACCTCTTCTACCAACTCTGCTTATGGGGACAGGTCCCAGTGTGCTGCTTATAGGGTGTGTCTGGAGACATGCTTGGAATAATTTGTAACAATTGTCTTTTAATTGCCTTTTCAGTGCTCTGCTGTGGAGCACTGTGCTGCTCTGGGATGGCAGCGAGGGCTAGTGGTGGGATGGCAGGACAAGGCTGCTGTGTTAGTGCATGGCAAGGGTTTGATCCCGTGCCCTGGGAATGTTTGCTTGCTCCTAGGAGGTCTTTAATAACATCTCTTGGTGATAAGGAGCAGTAGCATGGAGGGACACAGAAGTGACAGGATGATTTAAACAGCTTTTCTTTGCTTTTTCATCTACACAGATATTGCAAATCAGATTAATATGGGACTGAGAAAAGGAAGAGGGAAAGTGGGGGACAGTGTGATGAAGGGTGGGGAGAGGGAATCTTTGTTCATTCTGCTGAGCAGATTGGCTGGCTGAGTCTCCTCCCACCCCTTCTGCACTGTGTCCTGCTGCCATCCATGGATGGAAGCACCTGAGTCTTCTCCAAGCAGTCTCACCCACCCCAGCAGCAATTTTCATGCCTTCCCTGTGAATGCATGTCTGCCACTATCTGCTGTCCCATTTTCCTCCTCATTACCAGAAACTCCATTCCTACCCACAGGTACTTTCTCCTTGTTATGCTGGACAAGTGTCCTTAAAAAACCTCCAATCCCAGAAACACCTTCAGGGTGCTCCCTGCTTGGATCCTTTGCTGAATGCCCTGGATCACCCTGCTACCTGTAGATGCCAGCAGCCATCTTGTGCATCCATCAGTGTGAGAAGCTGCAGGAGCTATGCCTGGGGACATCAGCATGTACAGACCCATGCTCCCTGTAGGGTTGTCACACAGAGGCTGCCTCCCTCTCTGGCAGACACCCTGCTGTGGATTGCAGTGTGTGACCATCTCCTGTCTCCTCACAGATCTCTCGCAACTTGGGGAAGCTCTACAGTGAAATGATCTTCGTGAATGGCTTTGTCCACTGTGACCCACACCCAGGCAACGTGCTAGTGAAGAAATGCCCAGTCTCTGGCAAGGCCCACATTATCCTCCTGGATCATGGGCTCTACCAGGTATGTAGCTATGGGGAGCTTCCAGGGCCTTGTGAGGCTGCCTTTGGGCATCAGGCTGAAAGACTACACTCAGCTGCTGCCTTGCCGCTCTAAGCACATATGAATACATTTCTCCTAAAACTCCCATAATCCTCCAACGATATTTTCCAACTCTGAAATGGAGGAGAGAGCACAGCTAAGGGGTGCAAGACTTTTCTCCCAGTTTCCTGTCTTCTGTGGGCTTCTTGGGGCCATGTCTCCCTCCCCAGGTGCTGAGCGAGTCATTCCGCATGGACTACTGCCGGCTTTGGCAGGCCCTCATCAAGGCCGATATGAAGAGGGTGCAGAAGTACAGCCGGCGGCTTGGGGCAGGAGATTTATATCCTCTCTTCGCCTGCATGCTGACTGCCAGGTCTTGGGAGTCTGTCAACAGGGGCATTGACCAGTCACCAGTCTCTGCCAGCGAGGTAGGTCCTGTGTGTCCTTCTTTAACATGGGCCCTTCCTTCTCCTCAGGTACATTTCTTTGTTGAAACCTCTTGCACCACTGATATTAAAGCAGTGCTGGGCAACCCCTGGTAGCTCTGTAGCAATTTCTGCATTGATAGCTGAGCTAGAAAAAGCCAGAACTCCTTCTGCAATGTGTTTTATAGTGGCTGAACTTAATTTCCCAGATTCACTTGTCATGGGCTGCTTAAATTTTGTATAATATGTTAATATCTAAGCATTCACCATTTCTGGCAGGGGAAACATTTGTAGATCGTCCTCTTTAAAAAATGTTGAGTGCAGATGCACAAGGAACCATCAAGGAGGCTAGGATAAGGTAGAGGAAACATAAAGGCTTAGTGAGGAGACATGAGAAGGATAATGCATTACCACTATTCATGTAAATTACTATCAGCACTGATATAAACTCCTAAAAACCCCTGGAAATTACCTCCCAATCAGAAACCCTATTAACTTGGAGTCAAGGTTGCTTAACTGCAGATCCTGTCAACTCAATCACTACAAATCTGGGAAATTGCCACTTAGATGCTCCACCGTTTCATATCCACACATGCTGGGATCCTTCTCACACCTCCTTGCACACCTGACACACATGCACCCACACACACACCGACACACCACCTTAAGAGTGGTAGCAGCCCCTGCCAGCTGTGCTGTTTCTAGAGAGGAACATACAATGATGTGATTTCAGCCAATGGACAAGTGTCTGTAAGAAGAAGTGTGTTGTATCCTATGGTTTGCTTTTATCTGCACACATTTGTAGTAGAGAGGTTGAAATTCATTTAAATAGCGTAATAATGTTGTCCTATGAAATTCTCTGCTGAAAGATCCTTCATTTTGATGGATGTGGCAGAATTTGCCGCACTGGCTTGCCTTTATCCATAGCAATGAGTAGGTCAGATACCTTGGATAATGGATCCCTCCCAACCAGTAATTTGATTGCTTTCTATCTGAGTTAATTTTCTGCACATCAGAAATAATATAGTGATTGTCTAGCAGGTCAGTGCTTGAGCTGGTGAGTTCTGGAGCTGTGAGCTCCAGAAAAAAATTCAGAGGGGCCAAAGCGAATTGGCACAAAGCTAACTCCAGTACTATAAGGCCAGTGTTGAATCTGAGCTAGTGAGAAATGTTTATTCTCAACTTGCTTGTGAAGGTTATGCCAGAGGTGTAGCTGCAGCCACATGGTACCTTGTGTGTACTAATGAACTTTGTCATTGAATTGAATTGCGTGTATGGAACCAGCTCTGTTGTCTTTGCCTACATGACACAATTAATGCTGAAACTAGATAATCCTGCCGCAGATAATGGGGAGCTGAGCAGATTTGCTGTGGCATTAGGAAATGAGCTGCTGCTTGCCCTTACTTTAGAGGTGAATTTGAAAGATTTTATCAGCAGCAAGAGCAGAGCGCTGTGTAGGCAGGTACCATCAGCACAGAGCTCCAGAGAGTGTGCTTGAGGATGTATCAACATGACAGTAGCCTGTGAGACAAGGAAGCAACCTTCCTGGAACAAAATCTTGTCTGTAGTGCTGTTCCCAGTCTGGGACACTGCATCTTGAGAAATGTTTGATGAAACTGGGGCATGTCCAGTAGGAATGTACAAAAACTAGTGGCCAAGCAGATGCAACCCTTGAAGTAAGTCTGAGTAAGTTAGGTCAGAAAAAAATCTAGAAAAGGGAGGTCAAGAAGAGTTGTAGAAGTGATTTTCTAATTTCTTAAAGAGTGCTGCATGCAGGACAAGAAGTCATGGGTTTAAATTCAGCTAAACATGAGAAAACCAGATTTAATGACAAAGCAGTGAAATGTGACTGCAAATGGTCTGGGGAGGTTTCGAGTCATGTTACTGGAGAGTTTTAGGTGCAGGCTGGGCAAGTGTATGAGGATTGCCATAGGTGTAGTTGTTCCTGCCTTAAGCCAGGGCCAGGCACTGATTGCTCAGGGTGGCTGCTAGCCTCATCTTATCTGATTTTATGATGTGTTTTTCTGCATCTTGCAGCAGCCTCAGCAACTGCAGCTAAGGGGCTTTTCTCAGGTTCTGTGGCATAGCTCATTTCTTCCTCAGCACACAGACTTTGCCCTTGACAGAAAATGACAGTTCTGATGACAGATCATGTGGTTGTTTTGTGATGTGGACAAGCAGCTGGAGCTAAAAATAAAAAGAAAAGAAATAGAAAAGAAAACCTATGTGTGGAAAATAATGTAGGCTCTGCAGTGATTCTGGCTGGGATAAAGGATAAGAGATAATCCAGGAGGAATTTTCTGCCAACAAATAATGGAACAAAACATTTAACATTTAGAAGAGCTAAGCATCTTCTTGCTGAAGCCTTACGTATCTGATCAGTGATGGAGACAGGAAAACACAAAGATTTGTTTGTCAGCAGCAAGGCAACCATGGTGGTGTGTGAGCTATATACATCCCTGACCATCATGACCTGCACACTCAGTTTGTGCAGGTCTGTTCCTTTATAATGAGTTTGAAGTTCACAAAGAGTGAGTGTGAGATCCCACATCATGACATATAGGCTATTCATCCCTCATTCCAGAGGAGAGAAGGCTTTAGAGCTGTCATTTCCCACAAAGGAGTCTCCCTCCTGTAAGAAGTTATTTACTGTCCCCTGCGTGTGTCCTGCTGGATTTTGGAGATTTCAGATGTTCCAGGGACTTGTCTTTGGATTTCATGTCATGATTCATGTCATAGCCTCTGTAGGAAGAGATGTGGACATAGTATGCATGTAGGATCAGCTTGCAACCACACTGTGCTACATTTACTGGGATGTTTAGGAAACTCTCAGATCTAAAAACAGGCAGAAGAGGTGGAGCTGGCTGTCTTGCGTGTTCTGGTGGCTCATGTTTGGAGAGGAGCCCATCTTAAGTGGCTCAGGCTGTAGCCCTTAAGTTACCACAGGGTTCTTACAGTGGGCAATATGTTTGTTGGAATCTGGAGAACCGGGGAACATGAAGGATTACCCTGTGCCTGCCTTGGACTTACACTCTTTCCTTAATTATCTGCTGTCAGACAGGATATAGGTCTAGATCTGACAGATGTCAATTTTTGATCTTTTGGGTTAATATGATGCTTAACTGCATAATGCTTTCTCACCTCTGCTGAATTGTATTGAGAACAGAGGATTAAACTAGGCCGTGGCAACAGCTTCATCAGTATAGCAGAGGGCCATCAGTTGGATGGAACAACAGAGAGCGGTCTGGTTGTCTTTGCAGCATGCCTCAACCTTCCTGAGCAGTCCTGTGCTACCTGCAGCTCTGCCAGTTTTGGGGCTGGTGAGGTGAGACTCAGTCAGAAGTCTCCAAGGGCAGTAATGAGATATGGTTGCTGCAGGCTGCCTGGGGCCAAGAACTGAGGTAACAGTCAGTGCCTGTTCTCCTGAGAGGCTATTCATCCTGCCAGTGAGGGAATAGGGCCTTGTCTCACTGAGGGACGGGTGGGATATGGCAGGAGTGATCTGTGACTGTGTTATGAGTGTTTGGGCCAGCCCAGTGTCTGCAGGAAAGCAGGACAGAGCTCTTTATCTTCTGGCCTAGTGTCATGGTCTGTAAAAACACTCTCTCTTCCTGACAAATCTCAACTACATCTGGACCTGGATTTCCCATGCACTCTTAACTTCTCTCTCCTTTCTCTCTGACATGACCTGGCTGGCCACAGGACATGGAGATCCGGTCCAACGCTGCTGCTTACTTACCCCAGATCACCCAGCTCCTCAACAATGTCCCCCGCCAGATGCTGCTTCTGCTGAAGACCAATGACTTGTTAAGGGGGATAGAGTCAGCCCTGCACACGCGGGCCAGTGCCAGCTCCTTCCTCAACATGTCTCGCTGCTGCATCAGAGCCGTTTCCACGTGAGTCTCTTATCTGGGCACCAGAGGCCAGACAGGGAGCAGCAGGAGCTGACTGTCGCTGTGGTCCAGGAGCCGAGGGAGATCCCAGGTCCAGCAGGCCAGTCAGGGCCCAGTCCCACAGGAGCTCAGCAAGTCGAGCAGGACACACAGATGGTGGTCAGGTCCAATCAAAAGTCCATATCATAAGGCAGCATCATAGTGACGGGCCAGGTCTAAGAACAAACCAGAAAGACAATCTGTAGATCACATCCAGTGGTTGTCAAGCAGGTCCATGGTGACAAGACAGGGCTGAGGTCAAGCTAAGAGGTCAGTATGTGAGTTGAGGTCCAGGCCATGGGGCTTCACAGCAGGATATGAGCCAGGGACCATTACTTGTCCAGTGTAGCTCAGGCAGGAACTGAAGGTGCAGGCCTGAGATTAACTGGGGTTCCTGGGTTTATGAGCAGAGGGTTGGGGGAGGTCCCAGGCTAGTCAGGGCCATTAAGGCTTATGAGGGCCCCCTAGCCCTGACTTGACCTCTTGACCTCTTGCTCTTGGCTGTGGATCTCTTTCCCTCATAATCACATCTACGGTGGTCCTCCCCCTGCTCAGTTGCATGCCTCAGCCTCTGTCTGTGCTGTTCCCACATCCATCAGCCTCTCCAGAGAACGAGTCTATCACCCTGGGGCTTGGGACAGGTATAGAGTTGGAGGCCTTAGGTTAAGGATTTAGGATTTGGCCCCCCAGAGGAGGGTAAGGAGCTTCCTGCCCATTACAGGCATCACCATTGGGTATATTTTTGGGTAGGATAGATCTGCAGTTCACGGCAGCCTGATTGAGGGGTATGGCTGACTGTGAAGATCAGACTGATACTTAAAAGCCAAGAACAGGAGTTGTGCAAGTGATTTCTAGCTACAAGTCTTACGAGTCAATGTTCTTCTGCTGCAGATTCCTCCTCCTTGCAGATGAAATAACAGTTGTTTCTCGGGTTGAGTGACCTATGAATCCTTATTAGCCTCTGCTAAAGAAAGGTAGAGAAACACTTTTCCTGGAATCAGTGTGTCAGGATTGCTAAACTCTTACAAGTGTGCTACCAGGAAAAGCAATAGGAGTGCATACCTGCTGGTTGTAGAAACAGAGGGATGCCATAATCCAGGATCACTACACACAGTGGGAAGAGAACTGAGTTCACAAGGGAGCAGGCTGTCTCTTCTGCCAGATTCAGTCTAAGAAAGGCAGTCCCCAGCTCCTCAGAAGCACTACTTAGAGAAAATTCCTGCTTCCAAGGGATTCTCCAGATGTGGGATGTTGCCCACCCCTGGGGAGGATCGGCTATATTGAAGATGTAGGACAGGAATCCTTCCTCCTGTGCTGTTTCCTGCTGGAGCTAATGCAGCTATTTCTCTCATTCTAGGTACCAGAGGAGCAAGAGTCACTCGCTTTTCAGGAGGGCCCAGATCTCACTCACAGAAGCCCTGAGCCTATGGCAGATCAACTTGTATGAACTCTTTCTGTGGCTGAAGGGGTCCCAGCTGGGGAACTGGGTCATTGCTCTCCTGAGACGGATGCACCATTCCGCGTACTGACATAAGCTGGTGGGAGAGGCCTGGGTGCTCCCTCCCTCCCTTCTGCTCTCCATGGCACATTTGCCTTTCTGACTGTTTCTGTCTATTTTTGGGTCTTATTCCACATTACACACTGCACTGTCCTTGCCTTTTACAGCATTAGCTTCCTCTGTGGCACAGAGAAGTTGATACCAGAGCTCTACTGTTTCATGGTTTAGGAAAAATAGGTGTGTGATGCCTTGTGTCAGGAAGGACAGGATACTTTCTTTCCCCATTTGAGCAGTCTAAATTCCACTCAGATTCTAGTGGGACTGCACTGGAAGCAAATTCCTCTTAGGCACTTTCTTAAACAATCTTAGAGAATCTAAGGGAATCTCAACCCTACCTAGAATGACCCAAACATTTCTCAGACCCTCAGAGAGAGGTGATAAGTCCCTTTGAAATGCAATAAGGTTTGTATTAGTTTGTGCAATCTCCTTAGTCTGATTTCTGTTTGGGTGTGCAGAGTTTCTTAGAGGAGTGAGACCTTGTAGAAAGCTGTCACTAGGGCTTCCTCTCCCAGCACCAGGAAAAGAAGACTCAAATGGTGAGAGTGGTGGACTGGAAGTCTGACCTTCTGAAGTTCATCTCCAGTCCTGTCAGCAAGTGCTTCTGAACTTCTCCTGGCCTGTTTCCTTGCAGGTGAAATGGGGGAAGGGGACGTTGATCTTTCCCCTTTTCTGAAGTTCAGGGAAGGCAGTAGGAATGACAACTCAGGGCTCTGGAACTGCTGGTAATGTATGTGTACTGTACAATATTACCATACAACAAAATAAATGTGTTGTATCAAAGAGTTTTGGGGGAGGGATGCCTGGCTGTGCACTAGAGTTATGTTTGGGCCTCTAAACTCAGTCCTGTTTCCATTTCTCCACTGAGTGAGTGATGCTAGGCAGTGCTGACAATTCCTTGTAAGTGAAATATAAGGGCCACTTGGTCTTTCCGCTATCCAAGAGGTATGTCCCAGGTCTGAGTCCTCTGGTACTGTGTCAGATGTGTGTTGGGATGGAAGGATCTTTCTGCTGGAAGGATGCACTACGCCTTGCCACTCAGATCCACGCTGAGCCTGCCTGCTCGCTGCCTGTGGAAGCGTGCTGCAGCACATCTGTGAGACATCACCACCCCATCCCCATGCCACGCACTGAGTATTTCACCTCGTCACTGCCGGTGACGTTTTACTGCTCTGGCCTCAGACAAAAACCTGCCATTTGCTCGGTGGTGCAAGTGACAGGTCTGATGGCTCTGACTCTGCAGTTATGGGGTACATACCAGAAAGTCTCACCTAGAGGCCTGCTTTATGTAAGAACGTATTTGGGATCCTGGGAGACACCTCTACTGCTTGTAAGAATTCCTTTAGCCAGGAAGGGTGGATGGAAGTGACCACTCACATCATTTCAGCTTTTCACATAAACTGTCTTGGTGAAAAGGGACATGGACTGAGGATGGGAATGTCCCCCTACTTCCAGAAAGATTGCTAAACTGAGGGTTACTCAGGTACCAGGCTATGCCTGAGAGCAAGCTGCAAGGCCATTCACTCTCCCAGTTTCCATACAATTTCCCAACTTGCACAGGTGCGAGACCCCACCTTGAAGTGAGTCCATATGTTTGGGAAGGGAAATGGGACAGAGTGCAGGTGAGTGTGTGTGTGAGTCCCTGGGGAACCAGTCATCTTGCTATCTGTGTGGGAGAGGGAAGGGATGTAATCCAGAAAAGCTACCAGGCTGCCGGTGGGCTTGGCCCATGATGGGTTAGGGACTGCAGACCTGCAGGCAGTGACTGTGTACGTGCACAAGAGCGTAGGCAGAGCTGGCTGGCTCAGGACTGCCAAGAAGTCGTGTGTGATGGGCAGAGTTGTGGATAGATAATTACTGAATGTGGGGTTTTGGTCTTGTTGTGCAGTCAATCACCTGATCCTGGCATTAGCTCTCTGACCCCTTTCTACTTTGCAGGCAGCAGCAGGAGTGATGTGCTCTCCCATCTTTGGTAACAGTGAAAAAACAAACCCTGGTAGGGCTGAAAGCTTGTCCCCAACCTGTGCAATGACAGGTCAGAGATACCCTTGACTTCTGGGTTGTATGATGGCATCAGAGAATGGAGTGGTGGTAATTGCAGGATGAGACTCCTGAGTCAACAAAGAGTCACAGGGGCTCTGGAATACTGGTTCTGCAGCCTGTACATGACTAATCTTTGCCCATGTGAGCAGTCTGGCTGAATCAGTGCCTTGCTCAGGCACTTTCAGCTGGTAGGCTGGCCAGCATGGGTGGACCTAACTTTTTCTCATCACAAGGTAGAGCTCCACTCAGAAAATAGGCCTAGTGTGTCTGGCTAAAGTCCCAGAGACCCTCTAGCAATGGTCACTGACTGCACACCCTTACTTTGTAGCTGCCTCTGCAAATGCCTTTGCCTGTTTGTGACTGGATACGCTGACCAGAGCACTGTCTGGGTCTCAAACCTGCGAGTGAAAGCTCATCCCACAGTGAGACCCTCATTTCTGGAGGATCCCATGTTGTGGAGAAGCTCCCTGCAGCTGGCATTTACATTGGCCGTCGAGCCTGCAGCATGCTGTTGGCCATGCTTGTTCTTTCACTCCTTCAAAATCCCACCACATGACTGCTAGTTCTGCTACCTGAGGAAGGTTCTGACTCTAAAAATGGTAGGGAACCAGCAGTGCCTTAGACTGGTTTCTGACAATGTGCAGCAGGCAGAGAGCAAGTTGTATTTGGGAGAGCTTTGTCTATTGTCCTTAATCTCTGCTAGGAGGCTGCATGCTGCAGTGTTAGCAGAGGGACTCCTCCATCAGTTGTGCTCAGTTCTCACCCTTCCCACAGTCAATCAATGAAGGTTTGTCTTAGGAAAGAACAAGCAAACACATGGAGTTTGACCCTTTAACATTCCTGCCTTGTCTTTTTGTGGAAAGCTCTCAAAGGTGAATATGTTAAAAGGGTTTTGAAAAGACACTTTCTCATCCCAATTTGCGGTTGTCAAACATGGGTAACCTGGATCAGCTCTGTGCACTTGGCCTCTCCTTCCAACCTGCATTTATTGGTGTTTTCAACACCAGCAAACAAAGCCTCTCCTGCTTTGCTTGCCGGCACCACATGGGCTGCTGTCTGCCCAGCTTCAGCTGTGAGCGAACTGGAGTTCGGTGCAGACACTAAATGTTGGCCTTGCAGCAGAATCCTGAGCCCACCAACTCTTTCTCAGGACTAACATGGGGGTAAGAGCTGGGGCCAGAGGTGCAAAACTCATGGGCACCTCTCAGCTCCTGTAATACAAAGTACTATGTTGTAGCCTTAGAGCATGACCCATCCTAAGGCTCTTAGTGCTCTCAGACTTGTTGGGGAGCCAGCAGACATTTCATCTAGGATTTAAATGTACCATCATTACATCCACTGGCAGTGGAAAATGGGGCAGTCAGGGTAAATGAAGTTGCTGTGCAAAACTTCAAGAATCTCGGGTGTGAAAGGAACACACTTTTGCACATCCATCTGAAGAAAATCCAGAGAGAGCATTAGTCCAAGAATCATACAGGTGATACATCACCTCATATCTTACTCTATGAGGTATCACTAGAACTAGGAAAATGTACTAGTTGACTAGCAGCCCTGCAGGAAGGGGTTATGGAGCACTCCAGGTAAACATGTGCTTGCAGTGAAAATCATGTCCAGAGCTACTTGTTCTCCTCCCCTGCCTGGTGCTACTGAGTCCACAACTGAAACTCTGTCCTCTCTCAGTTGAAGACGGATGTTGGAAAACTGTATTGGGTCTGCTGGAGGGCACATGACATGGTCACGACCTACTCCTATAGCCTGTAAGGGAGATGGGTTTGTTCAGTCCTGCAAGGAAGAAGCAAAGGGATGAGCTGATTATGGCTGGAGGCTCTCTGAAAGGGGATTAGAGCCAATCTCCTTCTGACAGTGCCAGATGACTAAACAAGGGCTGATGTCGACAAATCACAGTTTGGAAAGTTAGGAATTAACTTTACCAGGAGGGTGATGCAAAGCTAGGACATAACACACAGAGAGGATCTCCATCCTGGCTGGCCAACAGAGTGGCTCAGCTGGTTCTGTTGGCAAGACTCTTCCTCTGAGAAGGAGAGGAGTCAGACACCCCGTGGCCCCTCCCAGCCAGCCTGTTTGTGAAGCCATGCAGCCGTGGCATGGAGCAGGCATAGAGCTGGCTCACATCGCCATTGAGTCAGTGCTATGGGATGAGGTTGGATCTGGCTTTCACCTTTCCCGGATCTCCTTCTGTATCAATGTCTGTGCTCAGACACGCAATAACATCCCTGCTCAGAGCTCATCTTTACTTTGAAGCCCAAGGCAGGACTTAGCAACTGTTTTTGTTTGGTTTGGTTGTGGATCTGGGCTGTGAGCCTGCCTGTCCTGGCAAACACCAGCCTGGGTAACTTGTCTTGCGGTTTTTATCAGCCAGCCTCCTCTTGGGTCCTTGTAGGGCAAAACCTGCATGTCGCAGTGCCTTCCCGAGAAGATGCAGTGGGTGCCTTCCCAGGACCCTGTTGTGGCTAACTTAGGCTTTAAACAGGTTTTAAATTGGGAGTAAATTGTAAATACATCCAGCTGAAGACTTCCTGAATGCTCTGAAGGGGTGCTGGGTGGTCTCTGTGTGTTGGCAATCAGGCCCCATTGAGACAGTACTAAGCTTCCCTGACAGGGCGTTTGGCACACAGGGTAGCTGGAGCTCCACCCATCCGGGATAGTGATCAGCACCTCTGTCCCCTACAGGGAGCATGGCTGTGTGTTCACCCACAGCAGTGGCTGAGGGAGCCCTGGGCAGGACAGTGACCTCACACTTACCTGCATGACCCTGTGCAGCTCCTGGTGACCTTGTCAAATGGTAACAATGTTTTTAGGTTGACTTGTGTGACCCAGAGAACATCTCTCTGCTTTCCATCCTCTGTGTCACTCTAGATCAGCCACAGTGTCAGAACTCAGGCTGCTTTGTGCACAGCTTCCCCTTTGAGCTGCTTTCTGTAACAAGGTACCCATGATTTCTGGTGGTCTGTTAAAGACTGTTCACTTAGACTGCACGAGCAGTGCAGTAGGTAGGAGCCTTGGCATTTTACTATTATTTTATTTTATTTTGTTTTACTTTATTTTAATTCCATTCATAGTCTTTTTTGCTGAGACTGCTTTTCCATACTCTGATACGTATGAGCATAAATAACATACATTCTCTTCCTGTAACTGAAGCTCTGCTAGAAAGCTTACAGGACTTGGGTCTGACCTAACAGGACAAGTCTGCATGTAAAATGCACATTAGCTGCTGGTGGTTTGCAGGCTTGCAGCTCCAAGTGCAGCATTGATGTACACGAGTAAACAAGTATCTCCTCGGGATGGCTGCCCCATGAGCCCCTGTCCTCTCAACCCTCAGCCTAACAGTGCATCTAGCTTTAATAAGGCAAAGGTGGAAGAGATGAACAAAGAGTAGGTAAAAACCAAAATGACATGCACAAAACCTGGTAATGCCATATTGCTCTTAATGAAAATGTGAAAAAAAGATTGTGGACATTGTTATTGCTGTCTTGTGCTTCACCAAGGCTAAACTATCCATCATGCCGATAAGGCTGAAAGGAAAACTTGGCAATATAGGATGCATATATCACAGGGCAGGGAGTTCCATAGCTGTCTGTGCTGCACCCAGTCTGCACTGGGACTGCAGTTGCTTCTCAGCATCATCAGATAAACTGCAGCAGGGCAAGCCTGTCACCATAGTCTCTGGGAGCAGAAGGTCAGCAGGCAAATAGCTGTTCTGCAACAGCCAGTGTGGAGACCTGAGCAGTAAGGTAATATGGACTAAGGATTTCATTTGGGGTATCAGTGTGCCTAAAACACATTGGTGTGGACTGGAGAGAGCACTGGAGGAAGACACAGAGAAGAAATCAGACTGATGTGGTGTGGGAAGTCAGCTAAGTGGAGTACAACTTATAACTTTGCATGGCAGGCTGAACAATAAGTTTTATGGGAGAAAAGTCTTGCCCTAGAGAAACCATACTTGGCTGTTCAATTGTGTGACCAAGAAATGAGAGTTCCTGAAGCCAGGGAATGTGATGGAGAGCTGCCCAGGCTGTGCAAGGTTGCCCTTAGAGCCCTCGCTGGCTAAGGGCTGTTCCCTGCAGTTTGCTCTTCAGTCCTCATCCTGCCCAGGTTATGTGGTTAATGGAACTCCTTCATTTTAGAGGATGCTCCATGGTCTTACTCAAAGGAGCTACATTTGTGCCCTCTGCCAAGCAGTGGCTGCACAAGAGACGCACCCTGTAGGAGTCTCTGTGGGAGAGTACAGGGTTGCAAAGCTGCTTGGGTGCCTCTGTGCCATGTGCACTATCCCTGGCAGTGCCTAAATTTTGCTATGGGAGCAGGTGCTCCTATGTCCCCTACCCTGGAGCCTTGTGCCAAGGCTGGGCTGAGGAGTCCGACGCTGATGACATGGGTGGCTCTCGGTGCACTGCATAAGCTCTTTCCACAACGTGTCTTCTGCTGGGAGTGAGGAAGGATTCTTTATTTGCCCTATGGTGCTATAGGGGAAAAAAGTCACGATTACAATGTGTAGCAAGCAGGCAGCAGAGCACAGAGCTGGCTGTTATCACTGGCAGTTACCTCCTTCACTTGCTTAGGGCATGCAGACGTCGGAGCATGGCTCTTGAACCGAAATGTTAAACCTGGGACATAAATCATGGACAGGACGCAGACTGCTGTGTGAAGGCTGCCACTGGCATTTAACTTGGCCTTGTCACACCAGCACCATAGCAGAGATGGTCTTCTGCCCAGGGATCCTACTGGGCTGGGTCTTGATCTGTGTTCATGCAAATGCATCCTGTGGCAGTGGCAGCTCACCAGAGCCCAAGAAATGGCTCTCTGCCTCTTTCCCATCCCTGTTGCTTTTCCTCTGGGCTGGGCTCCTGTGCTTCCTTGCCATAGCTCCAGCCAGCCCTGTTTCTGGCCATTGGGGGACACTTCAGGAGAAGATGGAGCACCCCCTGGGAGAGAGGTGCTTTGTACTGCAGTGGCACACCTCTGTAGAGCACAAGGAAGATGTAAAGAGAAGCCTTGGGAATAGCCCAAAACAAACTGCTGTCTTGTGGTGCCACTCAGACAGTGGCACAATGGTGTTGTGTGATGCCAGGGTCATCCCCAACTTAGATGAGTACAATGCCTGTTCCAGGACATTGCCAGGGCATGAGTGTTGGCAGGGAGCACAGTGTGACCAAGTTGCCTTTTAACCTTTGAACTGGGGCATGGGGATGGGGTGGCAGAGGTAGGAGAAGAGGGAGAGAGGCTAGCCAGGCTGCCCAGCTCTGGAAATCTGCAACACCTCTGTCTCCAGGGCTGCTGGTCATGAAAAGTAACTATGTGACTAATGCCAAGGGTTGGAGCTATCCCTGGAGAGCTCAGGCCAGGCTGTTTGTTCACGCTCCCCAGCCCTCACATATCCCTATGTCCCCCTTTCTTGTCTTGCTCCCATTCTTATAAGCTCCCATCAGGCCAGCAGAGCCACAGCTGCAGCCCACATAGGGACCCCACGGCCATCTGCACAGCCTCAGGCCCCTCACAGGTACCTGCAAGTTCAGGGAGCACCGTGACCCACTGAAGCCAGCCTCACAGAGGTAAGTCCCCACCAGCTGTCATCAGCCAGTCCAGGACATGCCCCTCTCCCTCATATAGCAGGGTTTTGGCACTGGCTGCCACTGGGGACACCCAGCTGGTCCCTCTTAGGTAGTGACAAAGGCAATTACCTCACTGCTCAGTTCCCCGTCTGGCTGCTGAGACACTTACCTGAAATTAGCTGTGGCCAGCGAGACACAGAGGTGAATGTGGTTGTGATTATGAATGCACTTCTTGTTTGTCTTTTCAGTGCCGAAATCCTGTCAGCGAGGAGAAGCGATAATAACATGCTATTAAGTTCTTTCTGGATAATGTAATTCAGGAGTCAGGAGGCAGTTTGGTCATTTATGCCGCTGAAAAGCTCAGAATAATTTTCGATGTCATTATCTTCCATTTTAAAGAGCCTGTTTCAAACATCAATACCAAGAGCCCCTCTCCTCATCGCCTCCCCCTTGCTTATGTGGTTTTTTTCCACTTTTTGTTCCTGTTTTCTCTGAGCTTTCAGGGATCTGGAGTTTGTTTCCAATCATTCATACACCCTGAAACACACCACACCCAGCCCTTTCTTTCACCCTTTCTCTTTTTATAGTGGGTTTTGGAACCCGCTGCTATTTTATTCAGCATCTCTAAGTTGTGGTTGGTGAAGCATCCCTTTGTGAGACAGGGGAGCACCACTCGGGCCTCGGCAGCAGTGAGAGGAGGGTGGATGTGATGTGGATTCAGGTCTGTAGGACTGCAAAGATTTGAATCTGTGTCCTGCAGGGGCCAGCAGGTGGGCAGAGCTGCCATGAGATCCTGGCTGCCCTTGGGAATGGGGGCTGTGTCGGGGCACTGCACATGCTGGAGGTTTTTGTTGCATTGGGATGCTCTGAGAGCAAGTCCTGCTGCCAAACCATGGCAGAGGCATGGTACTGGGGAGCCTGTGCATCCTGGCCACGCTGCTCCCAACCACTGCTCCCTCTCCATGTCTCCAGGCACGTCCACAGCCAATGACTTACATGTGGAACTTGAGGCTTATGTTTTTTGCTTATGCTTTTCTTAGGTGTGTGCTTCAGAGTAAGCAGTTAATGGATACTTTTGCCCTGAAATAGTCCCCAGGATAGGGAGCTGAGAAGCTCCTTAGCAGATGCACCTTACACTGCAGGCATGAAAACATACACGTCTCCAAGTGAATACAGCAAAAATTATTATCCAGAACTGGGGCAGGAAAACAATCCAGCTCCTCTCCAGCATGTACAGAGCATGGCTGAAGAAGAGAATTTTATTCATTAAGTTAATTGGCAACAATCCCTGAAATGTCAGCCTTGGCCTTAAGTTTGTCTCTAGGTTTGGAAAGCATCCTAGCCCTTCTGTTTTTAAAAGAGGAAGGTATGTGACTCCTTACATTTTCTATGTGCTGGCTCTGCCAAAGTTTCAGTGCAAATAGGAGGGATAATGCCCTTCCATTTGCCGCCTACTTCCTTCAGAGGGGAAATGGGATCTTCCAAGCAGAGTACAGAAAATCCACAGGGAGCATGCAAGAGCCACATCCATCATTAAGCTTGGTTTGTATTGTTCAGCAGCTTCTGAAGGAACTGTCGGGCACTCATGTGCCAGCAAAGTCAGCGGTGGAGTCAGGCTGTGACCTGGCATGAGCTTATTTGCAGAGAGGGTGCAGGAAGATTTGCACAGAGAGCAGGCTCATTGGCCTCGCTCTGCATAGCAGATGCGGGAGCATTAGCGGCACAGTGTGGCTTCATTACAGAGCTGGCCCAGCATCGTTAGCATAGAGGATACAGTCTCCTTGGGACAGATGTAAAGAGGGATGAGAATGCTCTTTCCTTTGTGAGAGATGGAGAGGCCTTTTAAACACTTTTGTCAGTCCCAGACGTGAATGCACAGTTCGGTGCTGACCAATGATGCCAGGAGGGAAACCCACATGATAGCAGACCAGGTGCAATGGATGCATCTGCTCCCAGATGCTGTGCCTGCTATCTGCAGAGAGGCCACAGAAACAGAGACCTGCCACTGATGCAGCCATTATGGGCTGTTCCTGCCTCTATCGCCTGCTGACTCCCTACTCTGTGTCCAGCTGCAAGTGTCCTTCTGAGTGCAGAGGCGGATTAAATGTGTTTTCTGTGACCTGCAGTAGTTATGGGATTTCTCACATGAAGGTTTTCTGGTACTTGGTATTTTAGCTTACACTGCAATCTCTCGCAGTGGGGATGCTCAGAGAGTCCCCTCTCCTCTCTCCACCTACCTATTTTCATTAGATCTAAAAGACTTTTATTATTTCTGGGATCTGTATGCCTCTCTTGGTTGAAACTGAAGAAGGATTTGAATAGATGGTTGTTGTCAGTAGGAAACTGGTAGAAGTTCAGACAGCCCAGTTCCTCCTCTCAGGGCAGCTTGATGGGATAAACTTTCTGCGCTTAAAAAACTGACTAATAAGGGAAACACAAAGGAAAGAAGAGAAAGAAAAGGTGGTGAAAAGTAGAGGAAAATGGATTTCTTAAGTGGCGTGTTATGTCAGCCAGATGCCCATTCACTCTGCCACCAGCCTGGCCAGATTAGCCCCACTCCCATCAAGAAGCTTGTGTCTTGCATTTTACCTCTCTTCTCGCATATTTGTTCCACTTGCAACTGGTTTTCTCAGCCAGGTTTCTCCCCAGTTACTGCTGCACTGGCAGCCTATGTGCCATCACTTCATGGCACAGCTGGCTGGTGCTGTGGGCATGGCGAACTAGGTACAGGGAGGGACTGACAGTTGGCATGGGGCACAGCTTCCCTTTTAGTCACAAGGCAGATGTTTCTCCATCTCTGCATGAAGCTGGTAGACCTGTACCCAGCTGCCCAAAGCAGTCTGCGTGGTACACCCATGTGCCGAATCATTTCCCTCTTGCTTGTCTTGCTGCACCCTTCCTTCTTAGCCCACTCTGTAGTGATATTTCTCTCACGCTTGGTTTGCCTCTCCAGGCTGAAGGAGACCTGGCTGTGGTTTGGGCCACATTGTAAAGATGCTGATGTTGCTTATCAATGGTCCTTGTGGAGGGATATTGGGTGTGATTTAGATCACTCCAAAAACCATAGTTTAGTCTTCAATAGTGGTGTAACTCAGACCTCTCCTCAGCCTGGGCAGTTGAGATAGGGACAGCAGTCAGGCTGGAGGTCTGTTGGCAAGGCTGTGAGGAAAGCCAGGACTGCAATGGCATCAGCAGGCCAGGAACTTGTCATCCAGCCTGCAGGAGCACCAGCTCTGACAGGGAGGTCTTAGAGCATTGCGAGAACAAGGCTCAGGGCACGCTGTGTGCTCACAGGATGTGGGCTCAGCATGGGCATGATGTTCTGCTCGAGCTCACTTTTATATTTGCTTCAGATAATAACGCTATTCCGTAAGTCATCTGAAAGCCCTACCTGGCTCTTGGCAAGGAGAGTTCCTCCTCCTGATTTAAAGGGAGGTCGCTGCAGCGTGAGAGTAAGCAAGTTGTCTCCTGAGAGGGAATTCATTCCTGTGCACCTCTTCCAGCCATCTCCTGGGATTTGAGGCTGTGGAGCTGCTAGTATGAGTGTGCATATGTGCGCTCATGTTTATGTGTGCACGTGCTGCCTGGAACACTGAACTCCAGCCTGTGCTGGTTTTGCTCTCAGTGCGCTGCCTTGTCCATGCTCTGCCGGTTGTGCAGTCAGAGACCTTCTAGCTCTAGTGCCAAAGGACTGCAACAGACCCCTGGGTGGCAGCTGGCCATTTGGTTGATGGGTTATCCATTCCAAACATGAGACAGTAATCTTGAGAGGAACACACCCAGAGAAAGGGGCAGAGTTAATCACTTTGAGCGTGGACAGCAGTTGGAGAAGGAGGGGGTGGGTAACTCTATGAGAGAACAGTGTGGTTTGGAGGAGAAGAGGAAGCAAAAGGGAAATTAAAAGCATAGAGCAAAAGTCAAAGGCTCTTTCTTGGCCAGGAGAGACAGAAGATGACTGGGTTTATTATAGCTGGATGGGACTCAGCCTCCACCAGCACCTTCATTTTGTCGTTGATTTCTCACATGTTCAATGGAAAACAGCTACCCACTGATCTCTCCACACTGGGACACTGCAGCCTCTGCCCTAAATACACACACACTGCATGGTTACAAATGGGAGAGGTGGGGGAAGCAGAGTGCTGTTTAATCTATGATCTCATTGCCTCTATTGGGATGGCCATGAGAAGGTCTCAGGCAGGTATTTTGTGCCTTAGGGATTCCAACAACAGATTCTGCTTGAGACTATACTAAGAAGTGGAAGAATTTAGATTACAAAGGCACCTCTGTGTTACTACAATATTCACATAAAGATGTTTTTGAACTCCATACTACATTACTCCAGGGAAGCCATTCTGGGCTTCACACCAAACCAACTGTACGTTGGGCAGAGGGTTTTGTCACTTTTCTGTACATCTGCAGCTAGGTCAGTGAGTATATTATCCAGTATTTCCAAATCTTAATGGGTTATCTCTAGGCACCTAGCATCTACACAGCATCTCTCATTTCACAGAAGGGCTGGTATAACCAGTGTCAAGAGACGGGATATGTTTATAGTGTTATAGCATGTGCCAGTGGATTATCCCGCTATACATAGTCTTTCAATTTATTTTTCTTATGTTTGGCCATGGAAGGAAGTGGTATGGCACAGTGTTTGGAACAGAGTCAGGAGACCTCGAGTGAGAGCCTTGTAAGCACCACTGTTCTGCTTTGGTCTTTATCAATATCAATTCAAGGGGAAATCCACACCAGTCCTGGACTGAGGTCCCCAAGAGCACTTGCAGGCTCTTCACCACCTCTGCTCTAGGGCTGCATGTACAAAACAAATGTGTAGACTATTCCCAGGCACAAATCTTCTAGTTCTCTTTTGCTGGAAGGACAAACCACATGCCCTAAACATCTGGCATTACACAGACTAAAGGGCAATGATGATGTCTGGATGGAAAAGAGTAATAAAAAATATTAACACTAGTTACAATTAAAAGCTGCCATTTCTAACATAAAGCTGAAATCTTAATAGCCAGATCAGACCTATGCTCCATCTAGTCCAGCCTGCAGCCTCTGAGAGTAGTTCTTCCTGGCTGGCCCAGAGAACAGTGGAAAAACCACACAAATGGACAACACTAAAGACTTGCCAAATGGAGAAGTTTCTTCCTAATTTATACTTCTGTTTATAGCAGGTCTAAACCTTTAACAAGAAAGTTTATATTGCTTAACATTTATAAACATATATGCATGTATTTACATATAACGCAGCTGTGCCTGTTTTCACTACTTACTGAGTACCTTGTAACCATTATAACCAATGCAGTGACCAACCAACTGACTGTGCCTTTCTGGGCCCAGCCGTTCCTTGTGGTACAATGGTGACAAAGACTGAGTCACAGTGGTCACCAAGGTGTCCTGTCCAAGCCCCCCTAGTCATATGAATCACTTGGCTCTGTCACATCACCAAGTCATCTTATGCACTTAAGTTATGTGGGTGTGAGTTGAATCACCAAGACCATATGAGGTATCTCAGTTCCCAAGATCAGTTCTGTTGCTCCTGTCAACTGCAGGTAAATTCCAAAGAGGATCTTTAAAAATACAGTAAAGGTTTTGTAGAAGCCCAGAAGAGAGGGGACTAATATGTATGTCTCAAACACCAATAGCCAGATAGCTGTGGAGCCAACCAAGGACCCCTGGTAAGAACATGCTGTGCAAATAGGCAAGGAAGAACACAATGTGGTTGAAGAAAGGGGCCATATGGAGGTAGGGCAGCACTTTTCTTGGACAAATATCCTTATTCTGGCTCTTGGAGAAAAGCATAACACAGTATAGCACAACTGTAGAATGAGGTCAAGAAGTGGGCATGGACTGTTGACCAAAGGTCAATCCAGTAGGGGAGGATCAAGACCATCAAAGATCCCCAAAACCTTCTGACCCATTTTCAGAAAGGTATAGAAGGACGAGTTGTGCATTATAAGTAATTCACATAGAAAGAGAGAAACTTAGCTCCAGGGTGGGGATCCTCCCGCCCTCCCTCTCCCCCTCCCTCTCCCTCTTCCTCTCCCCCTCCTTTCCTCCCTCTCTCCCTCCCTCCCTCTCCCCCTCCCTCTCCCTCTTCCTCTCCCCCTCCTTTCCTCCCTCTCTCCCTCCCTCCCTCCTTCCCTCCCTGATGCTGCAAACAAATGGGCGTGATACTTACCTTAGCCATAAGGACTCTATGGAAACTTGAGGAATGAAAAATGTCACAGGAACAATACCTAAGATGGAAGGAATATCAGCAAGACTCAGAGGCTACTATCCAAGATGAGTTTGTAAATAATTAGGAATTGTTGAAGGTAAGCTCTAAACGCGCCCTTGGGCTCTATGGCTGGGTCTCCATTCTTGCAGAGTCAGAAAATGAAGCTGAGAAGCATCTGTTGGATGCTATTAACATGTAGTGGTGCATTTCTTTGGGCTCTGTTACCCTCCCAATAGCCTTTGTTGAAGGCTAGATAGCTGTAGCTAGTAGACAGACATGAGTGAAGGCCCATTCTTTACCTGTTACACAATGTAATGTCTTCATAACATGAAGACAAAAGTCACTTAGGAGTTAAAATTATACTATTCCTCTAATGGTATCTAGGTACTGGCTAGCAGCAAAAACTTTCAAGGGAAAAGATGCTTGGAGTCTGTGTGGGGGCATTAAATTAGATTTACTTTAATTCGGACAGAAGAATGTTAAGTACAAAAATTAAAACACACAAGTAATTAGCATCTGAGTTTGCAGGAAGCAATTCATTTAGTAATTCCACTGTGAGCTTGCTGGGCTTAAGGTTCTTGGGTGTTTTCTTAGTTTTTTGCTTCTGGCAGTCTTTCAACTGCTATCTCTATGCTACATTGCTTCACACCTGGATTGACCTGCCTTTATAAAGTGTCCTTGACATCCAGTCAAGGTAGTTTTGAAGCAGAAACAGTTCTATTAAAATGCTGTGAGAAATCTGAGGCTCTTTTTCTAATGCTATTAATAGTGGGTTTGTATCTTCCTCTAACATGGCTATGCTTTTATGCTTCCATCTGAGCCCCTCCGGAGTCTCTGGATGTGCCTGCCAGAGATCCTTGTTCACAATACTGGGTGCACGTGTTGGAACAAATGCAGGGAAGTGCCAGTAACAGGACTGGTGTCCAGTCTGAATGTGGTGAAGTACCTGAAGACTAAGGACCAAACCAGACTTTCTGGTAGCACTCCTGCTGCTTGCTCTCATTCTCAGGCTAGTGTTCCCTGTGAATGGTGCCATTTCTCCACACAAGTGCAAGGAGACAGCAAGCCTGATGTCGTGACTGTGGAGGCCTCATGCACGTTATGGAATTTAGCCAGGAAGTTTTCACGTACTTGTGTGAATTTCCCTCTGTCTGATCTGGATGGTATCCAAGGAGTCACACGGCCAAGCCTTGCTGAAGTGACTACGCAGTGCAGCAACTGACAAGTGGTGTCCCTTGGGAGTCTATATTGGGACCAGTGTTATTAAGTAGCTTCATTAATTATATAGATGAAGGACTTGAGTGCATCCTCAGCAAATTTGCAGGTGACACCAAGCTGAGTGGTGTGGTTAACACACCTGAGGGTTGGGATGGCATCCAGAGGGACCTGGACAAGCTGGACCAGTAGGTCCATGGGAATCTCATGAATTTTAATGAAACGAAGCACAAGGTGTTGTACCCAGGTTGGGGCAACCCCCAATACCAACACAGGCTGGGGGAGGAACAGATTGAGAGCAGCCCTGCAAGAAGGACTTGGGGGTACTGGTGGATGAGAAGCTGGACATGACTCAACAATGTGCACTTGGAGCCCAGAAATCCAGTTGTAGGGTGAGAGGAAGGATTTTTCCCCTCTACTCTGCTCTGGTGAGACCCACCTACGTACGACTCTGGGGTCCCCAGCACAGGAAGGACAGGGACCTGTTACAGCACGTTCAGTGAAGGGTCACCAACTTCTTTAGAGGGATGGAACACCTCCCTGTGAGGAAAGGCTAAGAGAACTGAGTTTGTTCAGTCTGGAGAAGAGAAGGCATCAGGGTGACCTAATTGCGGCCTGTCAGTACCTAAAGGGAGCCTACAAGAAAGATGGGGAGGGACTTTTTATAAGATCATATAGTGACAGGATAAGGGGGAATGGCTTCAAACTGCAAGATAGTAGGTTGAAATTGGATATTAGGAAGAAATTATTTTCTGTGAGGTGGTGAGGCATGGAATAGATTGCCCAGAGAAGTTGTGGATGCCCCATGCCTGGGAGTGTACAAGGCCAGGTTGGATGGGGCTCTGAGCAACCTGGTCTACTGGAAGGTGTCCATGACCAGGGAGTTGGAACTAGATAATCTAGAGTCCCTTCCAGCCCAAACCATTCTGTGATTCTATGTATTTCAGCAGGCAGCCTTGTGCAGGCTGTGGAAAGGAGCATGATGAGTAATTATGTGTTGTGTTGCAACACAGCTACACAGGGAGGTTTAAATGCCTTTTTCCAGCTATTGCCTGACTGCTGCTGTGTTAACAGGAGCAAGGATCCTCTCTCTCTTGGCATTCAAACCCCGCATATACACTACAGCATTTGTAGCAGGAACTTCAGCTTTCAGCTAATTTTTCTTCTATTTTTGCAATCTTCTACCCTGACTGTCATCACTGTCCTTCCTTTCTAAAACTCTGTCATGCTTGCCATCCATCCATCTATCACAGCCCCTTGCCACCTGCTTCAGGATGCTGGCATTGGGGCATTAAAAAGTGAGCACACTGCTTGGCATGCACAGTTTTTGTAGCAACAGATACAACAAGTGAAAGCCCTAGAAAAGGCACATTAGCTAGGTTTCATTAATACATTTGTCTTTAGGAAAGATGAGACTTACCTTGAAGCCTAAGGGCCTAAATCAGATACTTCAAATGCATAAAGATCTTCAGACTTGGAACTTTGAAACAACTACTACTGCAGGGTTTTTTTTAGCTTGTTGTTGTTTTGGTTTTGTTTTGGTTTTTTTCAGTATATTTTAGGATGCTAACCAAAATGGAATTGAAGAAAAAAGTAAGGCTTCACTTTGGACTATAACCATCTCCCAGTATACGTAGTGTTTCCTTTTACTTCTGTATCATCTGGGAAAAGGGGTGGGGGAATAATGGAGCAAGTTGGTAAAATAGCCTGGCTTGGTTTCTTAATCAAGGTCTTCTGTTTCCTGATGTATTACAGTCACCTCTTCCAGCATAAGTCACTGACTGAGGGTAGTGCATGTCCACTAAGTAACCTGTGAGTGTGTCTTAGTTTGAAAGGCA
>WBMZ01015015.1:0-26927 GCA_013400975.1 Atrichornis clamosus
GGCGGGAGGGGCCGTGGCGAGCCGGGCGGGGCCCGGCCGAGTGGTGCCGAGCGGTGCCGGCCGTCCCGGGCCGTCCCGGCAGGAATTCCGCCGGACTGGAGGAATGCGGGGCTCCCGCCGCCTGGGCCGCGGCGGATGAGTGACAGCGCCCGCGGCCAATGGGGAGGCGCGGGGGGCGGGCGGTCCCGCCCCTGCCGGGAGCCCGCGGGGAGGGGGCGCGATCCGCGCGTGCCGGTGATCCACGCGTGCTTCCCGTGGGTGTTCCAGGGGTTCTTGGGATCCATGCACGCTCCCCGTGGGTGTTCCAGGGGTGTTCAGGATCCACACGTGCTTCCCGTGGGCGCTGCATGGTTGCCGGTGCTCCGCCTGTTACTCCCGTGGGTTTTGCGTGGGTGCCTGTGCACTGTCTGTGCTCCCGTGGGCGCTGCTTGTGCGGGGTCCTGCCAGTTCATGAGATTCCTCCAGGAGCAGCCCGGAGAGCACAGGCCTGGGCTTGCCTCTGAGTTTTAGCAAAACTTCACCATTTCATCAAATATCACCAGAAAAATTAGGTTTTTTCCCCATGCAAATCCCAGAACTGCCATCGGCCTCTGCTCCCGCTGCTCCAGCTCTCCCAGTCCAGCCAGATTTGGTAGCAGGTCTGGGCTGCACCGTCCCAAAAACCTGCCGGAGCTGTGGGCAACCACGGCTGGACCCTGTACTTATCCCATTAGGGCGCACAGCAGCCTCCCATTGAGGTTTCCTGGGGCGGTTTGCCTGCCTGGCCGCACCGGGATGTGAGGTCCAGGACGGGATGAGAGGTCTGTGCTGGGATGTGAGGTCTGTGCCGAGATGGAGACACTCAGCACCAACCCTTTGTTGTGGTATCACCAGACAGCACATCGAGCTGCCTTGGCACATGTCCTGTCGCCACGCCACACCAATTCAGCTTCTCCAGCTCTTCTTCCGGAGCTGTTCCTGCTTTGCTGGCGCTGGATCCGGGCTGTAGCCCTCGCTGGAGCTGCTGGGGTGCAGCTCAGTCCCCCCGCCCCAGCACTGGGGCTGGTCTTGGAGGCTCACAGACGATGTCATCAGATGACCTCATGCAGATGACATCACTGGAATAACATGTAGATGCCTTCCCTCCGGTGCGCTGGCAGAGGTACCGCAGGCCTGGCTGTGCCAGCTGCCATGCCAAGCTGGGACAAGGTGCTGGTGGCTGGGCAGTGGGCTGTGGTCCTCACTGGGTGCCTCACTGGAGTCTTCGTTGGGGACCTGACTGGGGCTATCACTTGGCTCCTTACTGGTGACCTGGCTGGGGACACTGCCAGGCTCCTCACTGAGAACCTGGCTAGGGTCCATCCCAGGTATCTTGTCACTCAGTGTGTCACCCCTCCAAAACCAAGGATCATGCCCTTGCCCCCTCTGCCCTCCAGCCACCCACTGCAGTCCCCGCCTGACCCCTCCTGTCTCCTGCAGGTCCCTGGGTGCAGGATGATGATGGCCGTGCGCTAGGGGAGCCCCGCCATGAGCCAAAGCGGGGCCTCGCGCCTGGCCAGCTCCCCGCCACTGACGGGGGGCTCGCTCCTGGCTCTGCTGGCCCCCGAGTCCTCCCCGTCCCCACCCAGCGGGACACCCTCACCCGGACCCCCTCCAGCATTGCTGGAAGGCGACTGGGAAGGACGGGAGGAGCTGCGGCTGCGGGAGCTGGAGGAGGCGCGGGCACGGGCGGCGCAGATGGAGAAGACGATGCGGTGGTGGTCGGACTGCACGGCCAACTGGCGCGAGAAGTGGAGCAAGGTGCGAGCCGAGCGCAACCGGGCGCGCGAGGAGGTGCGGCAGCTGCGGCATCGCCTGGAGGCCCTCACCAAGGAGCTGGCCAGCCTGCGCCGCGACCGTGACCGCGACCGCGACCGGCCGGACGAGCGCCCGCCACGGCCGCCGCTGCAGCCCGGCGCCGGCAGCCCACCCGCTGCCGACGGAGCAGAGGGGGACGCCAGCCCTGAGCACGAGCCTGTGCGCGATGTGGGGGCTGAGGTGCCCCAAAAAGCCAAGGTGAGGGTGCGGGGTTGCCTGGGATGGGCAGGTCTGGTGGAGGGACAGGGGAGCTCTTCATCCTCACCAACTACCCAGGTGCACCCCCAAACCACCACTGCCTGCCCTGCAAAGGTGTGTAGTGTGGGGGGGACCTCATTGGGAGGGTCAGACCCCTCCTGGCACAGTACGGGGTGGTCAGACCCCTCTTGGATTAGTATAGAGGGTGTTAGACCCCTCCAAGCAGAATTTTGGCTCAGACCCCTCTCAGAGCTGTACAGGGCAGTCAGTTCTCTCTTGGGAAAGCTGTGAGGGGTCAAACTCCTCAGAGCAGTGTCATGAGGGGGTCTAGGGCCCTCACAGCCCCATGCAGTGAGATCACGTCGGCACTGGCACCAGTCCCTTTGCCAGGGCTTTCCCTTTGGAGGCATTAGGCAAAAATCGCTGTGCCAGTACAGGAAATGGTGGCTTTAGCAGTGCCGGTGGTGTCTCCAAACCACTGCTCGCATGTCAGGGTGTCCATACAGGCTTCCCGCAGAGGTTTGTGCTGACGGGAGGAGGAGGACGAAGGAGGAAGGAGGGGACACCAGAGCCACCTCAGGGATGTTCCCAGCTGCTCCAGCCGTCCTCTTCTGCTGTTGTGGCTCTGTCATGGCACAGAAGTCACTGCTTGGGCTGCTGTGCCATGACGGTTCAGTCCACCTGACAGCACAGCTAGCAAGTGTCAAATCTGAGACTAATGTGAGCACCCCCTGTGGGCTCCCCACTTGGTCCCTGGGGACATCCTGTCCCCAGAAAACCCTTGCAGCTCATTTACTGTGTGCTCAGAGCACCTGGTAGAAGGTCACCCACATGGCAGTCCCGGTGAGATCGGTATCATAAATTGGCATTTTCTCATACCAAATTTCCAGCGTGGCAGGGAGCCAGCAGCAGAGTGTGGTGGTGTGTGGGAGCTCCCCTGGGAGGCCAAGTCCCTCTCCATCAGCCTCAGGGGATCCCTGAGGAATGGAGGGAGGGATGATCTTGGTTATAGGGTGAGGGCTGGGTGCTGTAGGGGCTGGGAAGCCAGGGCTGTCCCCTCACCCTGTCCCCTGTGCTGGGCCACCCACGATGCCACAGGAGCTGGAGCTGATGGAAAACATCTTGACGAGCAAGCAGGACGAGAGCTGGGAGCAGCGGGGCCCCCGGGCCTCCTTCAGCCGCCAGGAACGAAGCCGCCTGCTCTGGGAGGACGTCAGCGTCGTGGAGGAGGATGCCACCAAAGTCACCGCCCTGAAGCTGAGGCTGGACGAGTCCCAGAAAGTGCTGCTCAAGGAGCGGGAGTGAGTGCTTGGGGCATCTTCCTTGCGGGGTGCCAGCTGATCCCAGCCCGGTTCCCACTGGGATGGGACGTCCCATGGGGTCCTGCGGGCTGTCTCCAGCATTGCCTATCTCCAGGGACAAGCTGGCGCTCAGCAAGAACATCGAGAAGCTGGAGGGCGAGCTCAGCCAGTGGAAGATCAAGTATGAGGAGCTCAACAAGAACAAGCAGGAGGTGATGAAGCAGGTGAGTGAGGTGCTTGGGGAGCAGGGGTGCCCCGGGGGTGGCCTGTCCCTCAGAGTTTGTCATGCCCTGATGGACATGGTGGCCCACATCCACTTGCCCAATTCCAGGTTGCTTGTTAAGGGTCCTCATTAGTGCTATTGATCCAGTGGGTCCATCCGCAGAGGCTGGGTGGGATGGATGCAGGCAGGGCTCAGGTGGTGGAAGGTGGGTGCTCACAGCCCCCTTTGGGTGCTCTGTCCCCCCACAGCTCAACATCCTGAAGGAGATTCATCAGGACGAGCTGGGGCGCATCTCTGAGGATCTGGAGGATGAGCTGGGGGCTCGCTCCAGCATGGACAAGAAACTGGCTGAGCTGCGTGCAGAGGTGAGGCAAAGGGAGTGGTGAGGGGGTTCCCCGCGTGCAGAGGTGGGGGACAAAGGGAGTGGCGAGGGGACCCCTGCTGGCCCCCAACCACCCCATGCCCCTGTCCTAGATGGAGCGGCTGCAGGCAGAGAACGCGGCTGAGTGGGGCCGGCGGGAGCGGCTGGAGACGGAAAAGCTCAACCTGGAGCGGGAGAACAAGAAGCTGAGGGCACAGATCGAGGACCTGGAGGAGGTGCTGGCTCGCAAGCGGCGCCAGACAGCCAGTGCCCTGGACACCGACCTCAAAACCATCCAGGCTGAGCTCTTCGAGAAGAACAAGGTGCCAGAGGGGTGGTCCTCTTCCCCACCACTGCGTCCTTGGGTGACCCTGTTGTGGTGCTCTCCAAGGACTCCCTCAAGCCCAGACTGTGCCACCACCCTTCATCCAAGGGGTGGTGGTGACCCCACCCTTGCTCCATCAGCTTCTGGGTCATGGGGTGGGGCAATGGGAGAGGTTCCTGGGGAGGGAGAAGGGAGCACCCAGTGATGGAGGTGGCTCTCCCCTGCTCAGCCCCTGCCCAATGCCCACCACAGGAGCTGGCTGACCTGAAGCACATCCACACCAAGCTGAAGAAGCAGTACCAGGAGAAGATGGCCGAGCTGGCCCATGCCATCCGCCGCGTGGAGCAGCACGAGGGGGAGGTGAAGAAGCTGCGCCTGAGGGTGGAGGAGCTGAAGAAGGAGCTGGCCCAAGCCGAGGATGAGGTGGGAAAGCTCAATGTGGTGTCGGGGGGGTGGTTCTGCTCCCTTTGTGTCCACTGACAGCCCCATCCCGTCCCATCCCATCCCATCCCATCCCATCCCATCCCACAGCTGGATGAGGCCCACAACCAGACGCGGAAGCTGCAGCGGTCACTGGATGAGCAGACAGAGCAGAGCGAGAGCTTCCAGGTGCAGCTGGAGCATCTGCAGTCCCGGTGAGCAGGGGCTGGGTGAGACACAAGGACCCATGGGTGGGATGATATTGTCCTTGCCACCATCCCTCATCCGCCTGGTTGAACCCCAGGCTAAACATGGCCAAAGTGCCTCTGACATCCTCAGAAGGGGCACAGCCGTCCTCAGAGCAGTCTTCACTCCACCGCAAGCTGGATGGCATTCATCTCCCAGTTAAACCAGCACGAGGCTACCCAGTGATCAGTACAGCCCAGCTTCATGCTGGTTAGGGTTGCACCCACCAGTATCCAGGGCCAGGGGAGGCTCTTGAGCATCCCACACCAGTCTGGGGAGGTGGGCGCTGAGTTTTCTTGCCCTTAAAACTTTTTCTGTCCCTGCTTTGCCTCCCCAGCAGTAAAGAGCTGAAATGGCTGTGGGATCAATGCCACGACTCCGGGAGGCACTGGGGGGGGTGTTTATAATCATCCTTTATTTTATTGGGACATCTGCATTAAATCACGGAAGAATAATGGAGGCTTCCTCATTCCCCCCAGCCTCCCTGTGCGCTCGACCCTAAATAATTCATGCTTTCCAGTAAAGTGCACCAGACTGGTCGGATCTCACTGGATCCTGGGCCTTTGGATTTCAAGTTTGATTCATAAATTTTTCTTGATGAATTTTCACGCAAGGGCAAGTGAGGAGCTAAAACCACTGCAGGCTCCCAGGAATGAGGACTCTTGGGGCTTTTGGGGGATCCTCATTTTAGGGGGACAGCACTCCCTGCTCTGCACCCCTGTCTGGGTCTGAGATGCCCAGCACAGTGGTGTCCAGCCCTGGAGGGGTTTAGCCTGTACCCTGCTTGCGCTGAGCACCATCCATGGTTCCCCAGGCTGGGGGGGCTCATCCCGCACCCAGAGCTTAGTGAGGGCTGCAGAAAGGGCTCCCCCCGCGGTGCAGTCGTGCTGTAGGGATGCAGGGGGACGGGCTCAGCTTCAGGGTCCCCCCAGGGCCATGCCTGCCGCCCCCCCAGCAGCTCTCCCTCGCAGGCTGCGGCGCCAGCAGAGCACCCCGCTTTTCGGCAAGATGCGCAGCGCCCGCTTCGGCCCCGACGACGCCGGGGACGGCACCAGTGACCCCGACGAGGACGAGGACCTGCAGATACAGGTGCCCTAGAGCCCAGTGCCGCTACCGCAGGACGTCCCACGTCGGCCCTCTGCGTTCAAGTGCGTGTCACCACGGGGCCCAAACCATGTGGTGACCCTTGTGTAGGTGGGGAAACTGAGGCACCCAGCGGTGGGGAGGAATTTGCTCCAAACCCACTGCCTCTTGGACGGTATTGGATGCCCCTTCGGCCACCTGCATCTCCTGGAAGACGGATGTGGCCACCAAAGCCAGCATTACTGAACAGCCCAGGAGGAGGAGGCACAGGCAGAGAGAGGCACCAAGCCCAGCAGCCACAGCGCCCGCCTGCCCACTTTTTTTTATATATATTATATATATGTATGTATTTGTATATGATTTTTTATTATAAATACAGAGCCCAGATGGGCCCAGGCTCTGGTGGTGGTGTGAGCTGCTGGTCTGTCCTCACGTGGGAGTGAGGGTGGGGAGGGGACACACTGGGGAGAATTGGTGTTTCTCCACCAGCCGTGCACAGGTCTGGATGCCACCCACTGGCAGCCCTGTCCCCATGCCTGGGCACCAGCCCAGCGGGGGGGTTAAGCCTGTCCCTGAGTCTGTGCAGGGAAGGCTGTTCACCCGTAGGTGCAGGGGTGTTCACCTCTGGATGCAGAAGTGCTGACCCAGGGGTTCAAGGGCGGTCACCCTGGGGAGATGCAGAGGTGCTGACCCAGGGGTTCAAGGGTGGTCACCCTGGAGAGGTGCAGAGGTGCTCACCCGTGGGTTCTGATCACTCCAACACAGCCCCTCCAGCCCAGCCCCCCTCAGCGCAGGGCCTTGGGGGCTTTAGAGAAGCTCAGACACAACCTTATTAAAAATTAATATTTCGGTGAGCTAATCCCCTCGCTCTGCCTTTTAATTGATTGGCTAAAAGCGCAGCTCTTTGCTGCTCACGGGGTTTTTTAATGCCCTTTTATTTCCAGCGATTATTCATATTTTTATGGCCCAACAAGTGAGGCCACGGGGGTGCCTGGAGGCAGTTTTAGTGGGGGGCCTGGAAAGCAGTTTGGGGGGCACAGAGGGGAGGACAGGGATAAGGAGACGCTTGAGCTAAAGGACAGAGGCAAGAGGCTGCTGCCGCCGCCCGTCAGTCGCTGCAGGGTGTTCACTCTGAAGCTTAATGATGGAAACCTCTTTCCAGGACGGCCGGTTGTGGCTCTGGTTGGGCAGCCCGGGGGATGGAGGGGGAGTACCGGGACAGGGGGCGGGGTCTGGAGGGGCGGGGTCGGGCGAGGCGGGGCCGGGCGGGGCCGAGCGGCTCCGGGGCTCGCAGGACGCGGAGGCTCCGGCGGGTCCGCCCGCACCGGGAGGCCGGGTAAGGAGGGAGGACCGGCAGGGAGACGGTGCCGGGCGGAGGGGGTGACACAGGACGGGGCTTGGCCGAGGTTTGGGTGACAAGTGTCGGGAAGAAACGGCGGGGGGGTGACAACGCCGGGAGGGACGTGCCAGTGGGAGACCTGGGGGTGATGGGTGATGAGCGGTCGGAGGGCGCCGGGTGTGTGGGTGCCGCGATGACAAGTCGGGGATAGGGGGAAGGAGGTGCCTTCCAGCATCTCTGAGTTCCCTTGGGGTGTTCATGTGGGTAGGGTGGAGGTGATGAAGGTGGGCAATGGGGGGGATATTCCCCTCAGACGGGAGCGCTGCCCCCGGCGTCTCCCACGACAGCGCGGGGTCCCCAAGGTGCTGTCCCAGTCGGATCATCCTGGGTGCTGGGCTTTGGGGACCAGGGAGCCACCGGCATGTAGGAGCATCCCTGGGGTTGGCCCTATTCTGTTTCCTGGTTTACTGCCTTCTACATGGGACTTCTCCAGCTGGGAAAGGAACCTGGTCCCCACCTGATCCCACCGGTCGGGGCTGGGGGAACCAGAAGGGACCAGGCTGAGCGAGGCCGAGCCCATGGTAGGGCTGGAGGGAGGCTGGGTTTCGCCAGGGGGTGCGAGCGTGGGAGCCGTGGCCCCTTGGCAGCCGGTGAAACTCCCCACATCAGAGCTGGCCAGGCCAACGGGATGTCGCTGTCACTGAACCCTACTGATGCCCTGCCACCGGGGCCATGTTGCTGCCCAAGCGAGCAGCCTGAGAGGAAGGAGGGGCAGTGCGAGAGGTGATGGAGACCTGTGGGCGAGGTCTGGTGTGGGTGTCCCCTCGGACACATGTTGGAGCTGGTGGCAGGGGACCGGTGTGTGCCGTGCTGGCTCCACCGTGCTGGCAGGGGTTAACACCGGACTGTTCCATCCGGATGGTTCAGGCAGCGAAAGGAGGAGGAAGAGGAGGAGGAGGAGGGGAAGGAGGAGGAGGAGGACGACAAGGAGGAGGGGGAGGAGGACGAGGAAGATGTCACCCGTCGATCTGTCATTTCGCTTTTCCAACCAGGATGGGGGACACTGCTAGCACTAAGATGGGCCGGTGGTGAGACAGGAGGGGTACGGAGGAAGAGGATGGAGAGGGGGGGGCGAAGGTGAAGGCAGCCCCCCCCTCCCAAAATATCCCCCACCCCATCGAGCCATCACCATGGCGACGAATTTTAACGACATCATCAAGCAGGGCTATGTGAGGATGAAGAGCAAGAAGCTGGGGGTGAGTGGGGATTTGGGGAATGGGGGAACGGGGCGGGGGACACGCCACGTGGGGGGAATTTGGGGTTCTGGTTTTCCAGTGAGGTGGCGTGGCCGGGTCCCTCTTGCGGCATCCCGTGTCCCTGTTTTTGGGTTGAATAGGCAGCATTTTGTGAGCTGTGGTGGCAGAGGGGTGGAGGTGGGGGACAAGAACAGGCTACTTGTTGGTTCCCAAATCACCCAGCAGCCCCAGGGGTCCAGATCCTGCACCGGCTGGATCCTGCACCGAATGACACCCGTTTACCTGTCCCAGGTCATGCAGGGCTTGGTGATGTCCGCGAGTCCTCCCTTCCCCCCGTGCCTCAGTTCCCCTCCACACACAGTTTGGCATCGGAGATGCCCCGCACCGGGAGGGGTTGGGTCTGCTGGGTGCAAATTAGGGTGGTGTGGGAGTGCAGCACCTATAGATGGGGGGTCAGGGGGTTTGGTTGCCCATCTCCATCGCTTAGAGCCGACAGCAACGAGCATGCTGGGTAATTTCATGCTAATTAGGGAGAACAAAGAGGGAGCGGGCTTGAGAGGGGGGGACATGCCTGGGGACGATGGCCCCACCACCCTCAGAGGCAGGGGCTGTGGGAGAGTGGACGGGAAAATGCCAGCACAGGGGTCGCCTTGGGAGCTTTGTCTGTGTTCATTAATTAAGCTCTGTAATTAGCATTGGCGGAAGGTGGGGAAAATGATGGCAGCCCCAGGGTATCCCCATCCCCAGCATCTGCTCCTGTCCCCTGGCCAGCAGGGTCAGCAGAACCAGACCTTGGGGTCAGCAGAACAAGTCTTGGGGATGGGGACAGGGGGACGTAGGGATGTGGTGCGGACAGGGACCCCACCTGCACCAAGCAGCCGCCGCGCTCTCTGTCCGGCAGATCTACCGGCGGTGCTGGCTGGTCTTCCGGAAATCCTCCAGCAAAGGGCCCCAGCGCCTGGAGAAGTACCCGGATGAGAAGTCAGCGTGCCTGCGTGGGTGCCCCAAGGTGAGGGGTGCGCTGGAGGGGTGCTGGGGTGCTGCCCGCTGCTTGGGACCCTGTGCCAGAGCAGGTCCTTCCTTGCCCAAACTTGCTGGGTGGCTGTCGCCCCATGTGCTCCACTGGGATGCAGCTGGGAAGAGGCTGGGAACAGCAGCTGGGGTCTGGGTGCAACCCTTAGTGATCCCCCAACTCCTCTGCAGGTCACCGAGATCAGCAACGTCAAGTGCATCACCCGACTACCCAAGGAGACCAAGAGACAGGCAGTGGCCATCGTTTTCAGCGACGACTCCGCCCGGACCTTCACCTGTGACTCAGGTACGGGGCAGCACCCAGGGGAGCCGGGCTGGGGGTGCTGGGTGGGGCACCCCCGGCGTGGCCAGGGTCGCCCAGGGGCTGCCGTGGTGCCTTGCAGAGCTGGAGGCGGAGGAGTGGTACAAGACGCTGTCGGTGGAGTGCCTGGGCGCCCGCCTGAACGACATCAGCCTGGGGGAGCCCGACCTGCTGGCGCCCGGTGTGCAGTGCGAGCAGACGGGTGAGCGTGGCGGCGGGGTGCTCGCCCGGGGCTCCGCCTCGCTGCACCCCCTGCAGATTATTTTCTGGTTTTTTCCCCCTCTCCAGACCGGTTCAACGTGTTCCTCCTCCCCTGCCCCAACCTGGACGTTTACGGCGAGTGCAAGCTGCAGATCACCCACGAAAACATCTACCTCTGGGACACGCACAACCCCCGGGTGAAGCTGGTCTCCTGGCCCCTCTGCTCCCTGCGCCGCTATGGCCGTGACGCCACCCGCTTCACCTTCGAGGCCGGACGGTGAGGTGCCACCCTTGCCAGGACCACTGTGTGCCTTCATCCAGCTGGGTGCTCCAGGCTGTGGCACTGCTGCCATCACCACAGGGCAGGCCTGATGCTGGGGTGATGGCCACAGACTGTACAGTGTGCGCGTGGCAGAGGGAGTTTGGAGCTGGTTCTGATGCCAGCTCAGCACCATGAAGGGGACATAGGGACAGCTCTAACAGCATGGGAAGCTGGGCCAGCTGTTGCCTGGGGTGGATTTTGTTTGTCATCCCTTGGCTTGAGGTGACATGCTGTGCCCTGTCCCTGCAGGATGTGTGATGCAGGTGAAGGTCTCTACACCTTCCAGACGCAGGAAGGTGAGCAGATCTACCAGCGAGTGCACAGTGCCACCTTGGCCATCGCTGAGCAGCACAAGAGAGTCCTGCTGGAGATGGAGAAGAACGTCAGGGTGAGTTCCAGCCCTCCCTGAGCGGGGACACAGCTGGGGAAGACTCCAGGGGCCCTGTGTCACCCTCCTCTCCACTCTTATCCACTGCAGCTGCTGAACAAGGGCACTGAGCACTTTTCCTACCCCTGCACCCCCACCACCATGCTGCCCCGCAGCGCCTACTGGCACCACATCACTGGTTCCCAGAATATGGCCGAGTCCTCCAGCTATGCTGGTGAGTGTCCCCGCCCCACCCCAAGGAGCTGCTGCTCCTCCAGCCCCTGGGGCTTTCCCCACCAGGTGAGCCCACCCTCTGCTTTGTCCCCAGGGGAGGCCTATGCAGGTGCCCAGGCCAGCTCGGACACCGACCTCCTCAACAGGTTCATCTTGCTGAAGCCAAAGTCCTCCAAAAGCGACAAGCCTGAAAGCAGGGAGCCCTCATCATCCCCATGAGCTGGTGTGGGAGGACTGTGGCAGGGGTCCCCTTTTTCTTCCCCAAGGGGTGGCAAGGACACAGGCAGCCACCCCTCAGAATCCCCAGGAGACCGAGCTGGGGCACCTCCATGCAAAAAGACCTTGGAAAGCAGGCACTGGCTCACGCCCTGGTCTGGCGTTAGTGGAGGCAATGGCTGGCTCAGCCTCAACTGACTTCAAATATATATTGAATATCTGTATTGTAAGAGATATTTCCTTCTCGCACGAATGCGAATGTGGTGGCTGCTGAAGAGCCCTTGGGCAGATGCCCAGAGATTTTTGACTCTTGGGGATCCAGCTGGGAGGTGAAGAGTGGTGGTGGCGGGGTGGGGTGTCAAGAAATATACAGTTTTCTGTGAGGCAGAAAGGCTGGAGCATCACCCTGCCATGGCCATGGAGCAGCACTGGAGGATGCAGCTGTGCCAGGCTAATGGTTTGGGGTCCCAACCCCCCCAGGAAGAATGGGGTGCTCCTGAAGACACCCTGCCACCCCTGAGCTGATTTTTGCACTTCTTCAAGCTATTTAAACACTCGCTGTAGAATTGAGATGTCTCAGGAGAAACTGGTTTTCCTTTGAGGGGAATTGGGTTGAGCAGCCGGGCAGAGCCGAGCTCCCTGACTTCTCCCACCCCAACACCCCTCACGCTCCCACAGCCGTGTTCCCCTGCCGTGCCCCTGGCTTATCTGCTGGTGGGCAACCCTGGGACTGGTTTTGGCCAGTAGCATCTGTCTCTCAAGGGGCAGCTTTGTGGATATGAGAAGCCCCAGGGCAGAAAAGTCCACGCCGATGGGGAGAGAGCCACATTCCTCTGTGCATTCCCATAGCCCTTGCTTCCTCCTCACCCACCAGGGGTGGAACTGGGCTTTATGTGCTGAACTCAAAAGCAATTGATTTTTTCTAGTTCTCCTATTTATTGACCTCCTTTAGAAGGGCTATCTTTTTATTGCCGTGCAAACCTTGGTGTTTCTTTGGAGTCTTCTTTTTGTCTGGGTTGGATGGTTGGTGGTTTTATTTCTGCCCTTTAAAGCTCCAGGTCCATGTGTTGGGCACAGGGAGTGTCGTGATGTGGGAACCTGTGGTCTGTAAATACTGTATTTTGGGGTGGTGTAGCTTGTGGCTGAGGCTGGGGGGCGTGGGGACAGAGAAGGGCTGCTCCTCACAGCACAGCTGGGCACACAGGGGCTCGTGGGACCCCAGCACTGCCTGGCAGCGCATCCCCCCTGAGGTGTGAGGTGTAACTTGCTCTCTTTTCCTGGCTACACACCTCATCTGGAAAAGATTTAACATTTGTTACCAAAAATGTTTGGGGTTTCTGTTTTTTAAGGGGTTGCTCAATGAATAAACAATCCTTATCCACATCCACCCTTCCTGTTTGTGTGTTCCATCCAAGCGCGCTCGGGAAGCGCAAGTGGGAGTAGTGCCTGCCAGAGAGAAAAATGCTGATGGGGGGAGATTTCCTGAGGTTCCTGGCAGCACGCTTGGCTCAGAGCTTTGTTCTGCCTCCAGCCATGGCTGGGCCATTTCAAGTGAAGCCCTAAAACCGCTGGGATAGGAAGAAGGGTGGAGCGAGTTGCCACTCTCCATCAAACAACCCTGAGTGAAACAGGATGCCAGCACCCCACTATCACCCTCACCTCCAGCTGCCCATGGCTCCAGGGACTTGCCGGGCAATGGTGGCTCCGAGTCCCCGGGTGAAGGAGTTTCAAGCCACGCCATCTCCCAGCTCTCCCAGAGTTGTGCCAGGTAAGTTATCCATGCCATGACTGCCTGGCAGTGCTGGCTTCAAGGTAAGACAGCCATGCCAGCCGGCACAGTGATCCCTCCAGGGACAGGGACATGGGGAGCCATGCCACAGCCAGCACTGCCATGGCAAGGGCATGGAAACAGCAGTCTGGCTGCAGCACCTTTTCCCTGGAAGGGGAGGCAATGCTGACATGGGCTGCTCTCTTCAGCTCAGCGTGACCCTGTCACCACTCCCTGAACCCGTGCTGCACATCCACACTGGGATGAGTGCAGGAGCACACACACCTTCCCCTCCTTCCCAGCCCCATGGTACAGGAGCTGCAGGTCTCTCCAGGAAAGTGTCACTGAGAAGCTCATCCCAAGCCACATTGGTCACTGATGGAGGGGAGAAGGGGCGACCCAGGTCATTGCTGGAGCCTTTCAGCCACTGCCCGGGGTGGTCAGGGTGTGGCACCTTTACCAAGCTCCCACACTTGTGGCTGTGGGCACGCTGGAAGGTGTCAGCCAGGGGCCATCATGGACAGACCCCTGCCACCCAGCTCTTCAGAGAAAGGTTATACAGCACAGGGGTGGAGTCTGCTCCAAAGGAGTCTGTAAGTACAGCTTCGCCTGTCTGGCCCAGCTGGGCTCCCCTGCAGCGCTGCCTTCTGCAGCATCTCGCCCACCCTGGCCTCAAACATCTGCTTTAAACACAGCACTGGATCAATGAACGATGGGCTGCCTGCAGGAGGGGTGCTGCTCTCCTCAGGAGATAATGTCACAAGCAGCAATCAGCATCAGTGAGCAATGCTCCCTCCAAAGCAGATCTCATTAAGTTAATGTCTATTGGAGAGAAGTAAATGATGTGACATCTCCTCCCGCAGCCCTGGATGAGCTTTCAGGGATGACAGAAAAATGTAGGGGTAAGGCTTTATTCAGCACAGTAAAGAATGGACATGTAAATAAGGTAGGGTTGTGTAACCAAGGTACTCCCAATCCCAAACACCACATGGCCAAAATCCAAAACCAGAACCAAAACTCTGGGATCACGTAGAGACAAAGCCTGTGCCAGCAAACATGCTCACTGACTGATTCCCTTCCTGTTTTAACCTACACATAACAGTGGCTTTCCCAGGAAAGGAGGGCCAGGGAAGAGGCATTACCAAACAGGTGTTGGGCCAGGAAAGGCAGAAGGAGATTGGGAGGTAAAAGCCTCTCCCCAGATCACAGCCAGGCAGAGACAAGGACCTGCTGCATCACTCACACCTCAGCACTCTCTTACAAGGGGCCACCTCAGTTTATAGTGAGGACGTCGCTCTGGATCTCGTGGCTCAGCTGGGTCTGGAGATCACTCAGTTTCTTCTTCAGGCCAGACAGTGCAGACAGAACGATGGTCTCAGGGCGCAGGGAACCGCAGGACTCCACGTTGTAATAAAACCTGAGGTTACAAGGCAGGGGGTTAAGTCACCATTTGCTCTGCAAGGAGGTGCAAACCCAGAGTACAAACAGTTGCAGCCCATCTCTACCCACAGCAGGGAGATCTGCCTGGAATCCCAACCATCATCATCGTTCACCTCCCAAGCAGGCAACAGCCAGTGCTGCCCCTCTACAGTCATCACAACAACACTCGCAACTTCAGGGGCTCAAGCGCACTTCTGAGATTGATTTCTGTTCAGCACCGTGACCTGTGAGCCAGCACAGAGCCCCATGCCAGGGAGGAAGGCTGGTTGAGGCCCTTACGCAGTGCAAATAACACCAGCAATCAGAGCATGAGACACACACAGGTGAATAAATACCTTAAGCCAGGGTATTTCCCCTGCAGGCCTCACACTTCACTGAGTGTGCACCGCCCTACCTGGCAACAGGAACTCAGAACTGTCTACTATCTCCCAGAGGGGAAAACCTGCCAGATCTGGGCACAGCACCAGTTAATGCCAACTCCTGCTCTGCTTTTCAAGGAATGTCAGCTCCCTGGGCTGACAACTGCAGCACAGAGTAGACATTCTTCTATCAGTAAGACCCCACAAGGTTCATCAGCCAATCACCCCACTTTCCAGCTGCAGCAGTGCATTCAGCTCCCTACCTCTCTGGCTTCCCGTTGGGGTCATAGGGAGCCTGAGCATCCTCGTCGTCGATCTCTGAGTACTCACTCTTGGGCCTGGAATCAGAGAGCAGGACAGGTTAGCACAGAGCCCGTGCTCCAGCCTGGCCCCACGAAGCCCAGGCACTCAGTTTGGCCCCAGAAAGTGAGCACTGGGGCTCACACCCAGCACTCAGTGGGGTGGTCATCAAACATGAAGCCACAGACAAAAGTGCAGTCCCACATTGCTCTTTCTGGCTCATTAATGCCACAGTCACCCAGCAGCGCTGGAGGAAGGGGATGAGCCCTGCTCTGCCCAAACTCAGCATGCCCTGTGCACGCAGTGCTGTGGCTCCATCCACCTACACTGGTACAACCCAGCGGGTGCTTACAGTGAGGAGATGTCAATGCCTGAAGGGCCTGTGTTTATGGAGCCTGGGTGCTTTTATGGTGTAATGGACCTTGTGTTATCTTTTCTACTTTCCACTGGGCCAGGAAAGCACCAGAGCACTCCTGCACTCAATTCTGTGAGGCACAGTTGGCTTGGACCCAGCAGGAAAAAAATCTCCTGTACCTCAGACACCAGCTGCACCAGTGAACTCCATCCTGATGTCCTACACCTCCACTCCTCTACCAAAATCACTGCAATACCTGTGCATCAGTTAGGCAAACACATCTTTCTACTCACTGCACCCCTTGGTTTATAGATCACCATACCAGAGAGACTGTGTGGAAGCACTTAATCTGTGTAAGAAAACCCAAAGCCTTGAGCTGTCTGAGAAGCCAGAACAGAAAATTCTGTACCCACCAAGGTCTCCTGCTGGCCTTCCTCTGCCCCAGCAGTGCCCAGAAGGCTGAGCCCTGCACCCTAGAATCAGCTGCCTGAAATAGGATTGTATTTCTCAAACAAACCCTGTGCCTCTACAAACCACTGATAGAGATGAAGTGTTAATGGAGGTGGAATTTCTTGTTACTTGCAGAACTATCCATGACTGAAACAGTGCAGAGGTTTCCACCACCCCAACAGCTGTTTGGAGAGTCCAGCTGCATGCCAGTGCTCTGCCAACAGCCTCAAAAAGCAACTAGTATGAAAAACTAAACCAAAAATCATAGTTAACCTTGGACAGCAGAAGCCTTTGGCTCTGTATTGTCTTCACAGGGAGTCAGATGAATTTGAAAAGACAGACGTATCATCAGGAACTTGCAGCTCCAATGTCAATCTTCCTTTGGGATTTTTCCAGCATTTACATATATTTTGTCAATAACTTCTCAAAAACTGTTTCCTGGTACCTTGCCTGTTGTGTATCACCCCAGGTTACTGACTCTGCCAATCAAAGCTTACAGCAGCATACCCACCCCCCAAGTCCCTGCTCTAAGCCTGCCTTGCCTAAAGCACCTGGCTCCTCACCACACTGGTGGCTCCAGTGTGCTCAGTGACGGGATGTCTGCTAGGTGGTCACTGGGATACGGAGCCAGGAGCAGCTCAGATACCCACTCGTGGAAAAGTGATGCTAGATAAAGTCCTTGCCCAGGCCAAAGCAGGGCAGCAGATTTTCAAAAGTAAAATCCTGTCACTTTCAGATGAGAAGCAGTGTGCTACTGGTGCAGAATGGTATGTCAGAGGAGAGGAAAGGACCAGAGAGGGAAACCCTGCCAGGGTTCAGGCTCCAGGAGTGAGGAGATGTATGGTTAAATCAGAGCCATACTGGGCTTCCTCAAGCAGGGCTGCAAAATCAGTCTTGCAACTCAACCTTCCACTCTTTGTTCTCATAGCAACTTCTTCCACCTCACATGGATCTGTTCCTCCCTCAGACTTTACCCTGACCTACACAACACTTGCAAGGGGAAGAAAAAATTCAGCAACAAGTGGTGAAAAAGAGCATGAAAGCGAGGCAAACCAGCAGTGATGGTACATGAGGGAGGACAAGAGATGACCACAAACCAGTTCACCTTGTGCAGATGCAAACAAGCAACTGGCCTTGCTACCCTAACCCAGGAGCACAGTGTGTGCAAGGCAACGTGACAGGCATGCTCACCATCACCTACTGACCCAAATTATCCCGAGGGCTACAGGGTAAGTTGTTGTCTGCTGGAAAATCTTTTCCAGTCCCTGCAGACAGACAGCAGGACATACCACTCCTCTGGTTTGGGGTACACCGTGTGCCTCAGCGCGTTGTCGGGGTCGTACTCGAAGGCCACGCCTGCCGTGGGGTTCCACTTGGCGTGCTCCTTCCCAAAGCCCTTCTTGGCATAGGCTCGCAGCCGGAGCTCCTGCCCCTTCCGCAGCTTCACAATGAGGATGTCTGGAAAAGCACACCCCTGTTTGAGAAGGCTGCACAGGAGAAATTAGTGTGCACAATCACACTGCAGCAAAGGCAGATTTTTGGTGCCCAGGAAGATGTCACCAGTATCTAGGGTTTACCTGGATTCTTACAAGGGCTCACCTGTGTCCCCAAAGCAGCTAAGCACAGACCCCCAAGGAACAGCAGACAACACACCATTTCACCTCTTTGCTGTCTCTAAGCTCTCACAAGGAGACACAGAAGCACTCTGTGACACAGAACTATCCCACTGATGCAGTGACACCAGTGGTTCAGAAGTGTCAGATTTACAGCTGCCTTATTGTTACACAGCTAGTAAAGGAAGGAGTTCAAAGAGCCTGAAAGAAAAGTTAATTTTCTCCTCCAGCTCTTATTCCCAGTGACACACTCACCATCCTGCTCCACATAGTCATTGGGGTCATTGTCTCTGCTCCGAGATGTCACCTGCAGCAGCAGAAAAAAAATCATGCAAATTAATGACAAGATCAGCTTGGATGAGTGCTCCAGCCCAGCCCAGCACATCTGCTTGGTTCCCAACGTCACTCCCATGACTGCTGTAGGTGACACACAGCACTGAGAACACGTCAGCCGAAGGCAAGGAAGAGACAGCAGGCTCCAGCTGAGCGTTACCCATGCAGACACTGTCACCAGGCACTGTCACCAGGAGCAGACCCAGCTTGTGGCGACATCTGGATGTGTCTCAACAGGGTATTATAACATTCTCTACAAGTCCCTTTGCATTTGTCCCACTTTGGCATCACCAACCCTCTCCAAGACAACTGCACAGGAGCTGTTTGGCAGCAGTGCCCTGGCCCAGGCTCCTCACACCTTGCCGTGCTGAGAGCCAAGAACCAGCAAGCCAAATGCCTCAGGTCCCCATCAAGGGGCAACCAAGGAGTTTGGGATGTGGAGTGCAGGATGAGGCCATACTGCTTTGCACACCATCAGACAGCAAGTGAAGGACAGCACAGCAAAGACGAGGAGGGCACTGGCACACTGCAGGTATTCCTGCTTTGCTCTCCCACTACGGTTTAAGTGGAGCTTTGTGCTCAAAGGCCTTGCTTTGTCTACATTCCATGTGTTTGCTACTCCAGCCTCAGCAGGAATGCAGAGCAGGAGAAGCAGCGGGATCGCACTCACCGGAATGACCCGCGGGTTGTTGGAGATGAGGTCGCGGGATGTGACGTGTCGAGTCTGGTCCTCATTGCAGCGAACGTCCAGTGTGAACTCCACGGAGCACTCTGGGCAGAATTCATCACACGTGCAGTCCTGGGACACACACAGGTCTAGATCTTTACGCAAGGAACTGCCAGTGCTTCTCATCAAGTAAAACACCCACCACCATCAAAATAATTCCCCACAACATTTTGCTTGACTCACTCTGGAATATTGCATCTTATCCACAATGTCATCGCTGGTGAGAGGGATGAGACCTGTGAGAAGAAGGAAATCAGGGCAATGTCTGAGAGAGACAACAGGATTCCCTGACTTTCCTGCCAAGACAGGCGGAGGAACAGCACCTGACAAAGGTGCTTCAGTATCTCTGGACTGGTTTTGCTCACAGCCCACATTCATCTTCCTCCCCAGCCCGGCACTCACCCAGCCTGTGTGCAATGAATTCATCGTGAAGCACGGAGGAGTTGGCGTCTATCTGGACCCAGTCAATAGCTGCAGAGAGGAGAATGTCAGGCTGAGAAATATTTATGTGGCCAGTTTGTGAGGGCATACAAAACATTAGAGAGACTGCAGAGACACACTGAGGCATCATCTGCAGGGCATAGTACTGGCTGAACACGGTAAGGAGAGCCAAAAGTAGCTGGAAGGTGCGGGAGAACACAGAGGGAAAGTGATGGGGGCCAGGGGGAGAGCGGCCCAAGGGACTGTGACCACAGGCAAGCGAAAGGCCTCACCTATGATTGGGACTTCTGCGATGAACACTCTTCGAATGGAATTTGCCACCCTGAGAGAGGGAAACACCCGTGTTTAGGCATGAGGGCGCGTGGAGCTGCGGGCCCGCACAGATGCCGGCGGGGGCTTCCACAGGACTTTGCCTCAGACACCCTGCCCGCCCGCCCGCCCCGGCCCGGCCCCGCGGCGGTGCTCACGCCAGATCTGTGTTCTCGATGATGAACTTGACGTTCTCGTCCGTCAGCTCGGTGATGCGCACGGTGGGCTGGTTGGCGTACGGCATGGCCTCCCGATCCCGGCCCCGATCCCGCCACCGATGCCGCCGCCCGGAGCGCCCGCCCGGTCCGTCCCCGCCCCGCTCCCCCACCCCCGGCCGCGGTGCGCCCGCAAAAAGAGTCCGTGCCAGGCTGAGTACGACTTTATTAGTGCCGGGGAAGGGTCGGACGCTCGCCGCCGCTGCCGCCTCACCGGCGCTGGTTCAGCCCCGCCAGGTTCTTTATCTGTGGGCACAGGGAGAACGGGGTTTAGTGCCGCTGCCCCGGGGCGGCCGCCGGAGCAGGTGCCGAGAAGGCCCGTGTGGTGGGCGCAGAGATGCGGGGGCCAGGGGCATCACTGCGGTCAGTGGACGGGCAAGGATCAAACTAGATCCACCTCCAGCCACCTCTCTGACCAGAACCTGCTCTCCAGGTCAGTAGGTTTCAGCTTGGGTTTATTTATGCGGTCACACAGACCTCAGCTGTAAATTTATGCTTTTGGGGCATTCAGCTCCTTCATCTATTTTGCAGAGACCTGCAGAACTCACCACACCTGTACAGTGCTACACTTGGGACACCTTGGACGTGGGACGTTTGGATTGTGTTCCCCTAATAGTTATGTATTGGGATGATTCTGCACTAAAACCATCTGGTTACAACCCTCCCCCCTTCAAAATCCCTCCAGTTTATCTGTGCAGTGGATCTGCTGCAGGGACAGACCAAACATCTGGCAGTGGACCCAAGGGCATCATGTTGAGGTACAAACAGAGCACAGGGATTTTTCTAGTGGAGGCTCCTTTTGGCATATGTAGATAGGAAAGGGGAGGGAGGCTGAGGGACATTATATACCACCACAACTGCAGGGATAAGGAGGTGGGAGAAATTCTTGAGCATTGCTTCATCAGTAAATAATTTCTAGTTTATGTTCCAGCCTGTTTGTCTTCTCCTGATACAAGGAAAATCTATTTCTGATAACAAGGAAATCACTTTGCTGCTAAATGCAATGGGAGTCGTCAAAAAGCAGAATCACAGCGAGGCCCTGAAGGCCTTCAAAAGTCACTCCTAGGTACACAAAGGGCTATTTTGTATCCCAGAGGAAGTGCATCTCCCTCTGCATGGACACAAAGCAGTCCAGGACACTACCAAGAAGTAAATGAATTACTGGAAGGACACTGAGGTGAACTGAAACAGCTTGAGGAAGTCACCCTGCTGTGGCTCAGGGACAGGTGCCACCTCCTAAGTATCCATGGGGCCTCCGTCAAGATTTCCAGCACAGGGCCTGGCAGAGGGAGAGATCTCGTGACAAGCAATGGAGAACAGTTGTATTTACTCTGATCACCTGTCTCTCATGCCTAAAGCTCCCCCTGCAGCTTCAGACTTAACTTCTTTGTGCTCTTTTACAAGTTCTTTCACCACAAAACAGTGAACTGACCCCAAACGATGCAGGAAATCATCCTGTATATCATCATGTATATCTACGTTATGAAAGACAATTCTTTTTCATGCTGTCCTCTAGATTTGGGAGGAAAACACATGCTGACATTCAGTTTGGAAGGGGACAGAAGCAATTCTGCTCTCATAGCCCTGCTGGTTTCAGCATTACTTACAGTAACTGCAGCTCCCATCAGGCCCTGGACAACAGCTTCTCCAGTGGATTGTACCTGGGAGACGCAGGGAGAACATGACCTTTGTTTTCTGCAGTTGCACTTGTGGCCCCCAAACACAGACATGTAATGCACAACAAACATGTATTTGCTATAGAAGGGTGCTGACAGCACTGCAGACAAGTGACAGTCAGAGATAAGATGCAGGGAAGAGGTTTCCTGGGATGTCTCCTAAGTGCTGGGCCAGTCTGACAAAGAGGGCACCTACATGTCATTTCACTGAAAACCACATCAGCATTTTTTGGTTTTGAACTGACAGCAACCACTTGCCAGTACAAGGGAGCCTCTTAGCAGATGTGGGATCTGCATGATGGAAAAGCCAGGTCTGCCTGCATATATCCTTGGGGAGCAGGGATTTGCTGCATGCACACGTGTCCCTAACGTTACCTGACTGGCTGTATTGCTCATGTTCATGGCGTCAGCTACTCTGTTTTCCAGGAAGCGCCAAGTATCCTCGAAGTCAGGGGATGAATCCTGCATCATCACCAGTTCCGTGGTGTTGTAGATGCCAGTGAGCACAGCCCGACGAGTGTACCAGTTAAACTGCAAGGGCAGGAGAGGACAGAGAGAAAGGTGTGATCTGAATGCCAGAGCCAAGCATAAAGAAAGGGAACAAACAGGACAGAACTGTGCAGGACATCACACAGAGATACACCTTTCCCAAATCCTGTCCCTGGAATACCAGTACTGCCTGCTGAATCATGAAATGCATCAGCACAGCGCTGGCAGCAGTGCTGTAGGTGCATTACAGCAATGGGTTACACAATGCAAAGATGCACAAATAACTCCAACTCCTCAGCTTTTCCAGTGGCACTTGAGCCATTGGCAGATGGAATATATAAACATTTTTTAAAATGAGTCTTCAATTCCATTTGCTGCTATTACCTAGAAAAAATACTGTTTGTTCCATTCATGATAACAAAGCAACAGAAAATGAAAACAGAGGCCTTGACTTTGAAAACAACAGCTGGATGGAAAGCTCCACCGTTGGCATCACAACCTACATGGTTTGACAAGGCGAGAAATATGAGGGAAGTTGCCATTTGCAGCTGGATCTCGCAGGTGCCTGAGACTCTTTCTGTTCTCTTCCTGCTCCTAAAAACCCACCTGAAGTGGTCTCTGAGGCGTGGGTGTACTCTGCCTAGCTTCTGGTGTTAGGAAGAGGGATCTGCTGCGAGTGACTTTAAACCCCTTTACTGGGAAAGGGGGAGCAGGCTCAGCACCACGGCCTCCCCAGAACTCGTGTAACCAGAAAGAAGGTGCAAACAAAACACCAGCTTTAGAACCGCTCCTAATCCCTGCATCAGTGAGACTTTAGGAACAGCTCAATGCAGGCACTGGCTCTGACATGTTAATTTGACTTTCATAGCCCGTAAGGGACTTTCAGTTCCTGAAGCAGTCATGTTCTTTCAGTTGTCTTCTGGTTTATTCCTTTAATTTTTCTGCCATCTTATTTATTTTGCACTGCAGCAGCTTCTCTTTTATACACGGATAAAAGAAGCTTATTAAAGTAGTTTGTTAAAATGGTTCATTTAGCTTTTTCCATCTCTCCCTACATCTATAAGAATTAAAGTAATTTATTTATTGCTATAATTAAGGTTATAATTTTCTTTTATTTCCTGCCAAAAAGATGAAAGCTTTAATAAGCTACTGGTATTTTTAGGTAGGTTCTTTAAAGGTTTTCAAGTCAAGTCTGTAAATGCTACTGCTGGAAAGAGCTGTTTGACAGAGATCCACTGCTCACTCACTGCAAACTGGATCAACTTCTTAGTCTCAAAATCTCAATAAGTTTGTGTCTTCAAAAAGAAAAAAGAAGAGCACTTAAGAGCCTAGGAAAGTAGGTCCTTTTAATTGCACAAATCCCATTGGCACTAATTTGCATTTAGTCTCAGTGGCTCTTAAGTCTCTTTAGAAATTAGACTGCAGTTTATAAGGACCTTTGGGTGCCTCTGAAATGTTTTCCTCACTCAACAAACAGGCTGTTTCCAGAGGGACGTGGCCCCACGCCTACTTGAACCCGTCATTTTGCCGAAGTGCTGAGGGTAGAACCAGCCTGTCCACAAGGCACAAGGACTCACGTCTGTGGACTGGTCCCCAGCATAGTGCCAGATATCATCGATCATGCTGGTGAGGAGGCTGAGGCTGGAAGGGATGTTACGTGGGAGCAACAGGACACTCAGGGCCTGCAAAGGAAACACACGCATAAATAGGGGAGTCAAAGAGCGAAGGATGTAATACTACAGCAGACAAACAGTGCTCTGCTCTGTTATCTTTTCCCTGTTGCTGCTGACTTGCCTCCGGTTCCCAGTGACAAGTCCTCCCAGCAGTGAGCCAGCACCAGTCTTTCCAACAGCGGGATGTGCAGGGAACACACAGTGTGGCAGGCAAGCTCAGGCCTGGAGCCCAAAGCTCCCTGCTCAGTTCACACACCACTGTGTTGTCTCTCCTGAGCTGCCTCTCTGGCGTGGAAACAACACAGGCGGAGCTGACTCACCCTGTGCTGTGCCCCTGTGGGCAGGGAGTCACATCTCTCGTTTCTACAAATTTGACTTTGAACTCAGAGCGGCAACCAAGAGCGGAACAGCGCCAGCCATAATGGCCCAACTGGGATTTGCAGCCTTTGAACATAATCACACAATGCCAGGAGAGTCACAAACCACCCACATCCCTCACAAGGAAAGTTATGGTAATCTGGTACAAGAACATGAATCCTGTACCCTCTCTCTTTGCATGGAGTGCTGGATTCAGCTGCCCAGAGGCCAGCAGTGGTTCTGGACAGAGTCTGACCTCACAGCAAACTTCACAGCCCAAGGCTGGGAACTCTTTTCTTGTTAGTGTGGCCACAATTTAATTCCCTGTCCCCCTTGGGAAGAATGGCTTGAGAGTTAAATCTGAATTTTGAAGCGTGGAGCCATCTCAGTTCACAGTTCTACCCTCAGGCTGCCAAGGGTTTGTCAGTCCCACACTATAAGGACAGTTTCTGGCAGCAAAGCAGTTCTGCATCTCCAGGTGTCAGGTGATCCCAGTGCAGCCACAACACTGCACGGAACCTGACTTGCAGTGACACTGCAAATAGGACTGAGCAGAGACACAGGTTATCCCCTGGGGGATGCCAGATGGGTGGAGTGAACAACAGAGAGGTTTGCCGTTCTGGAACTGCGAGAAATAGTTGCTCTAAGGTCACCTTTAAATGCCTCCTTCCAAGGTTGCTCTCCTCTTGAAGGCTACTAATCCTTTGAAACCAGCAAGGGTTTCATTTACAACCTTGAACTAATCTGGTGGAGAGACTATGTTGAAAGTCACAGGGTGTTTAAAATACACACACACAAAAGAGGCAATACTACTTTCATACCTGGGGCCATTTCTCAATATATGGAATCAGCATTCTCAGTCTGGTTTCCACAGCATCTCTCAGGAATTCATCTATAGGCTTCTTCCTGGATAAGGAAAAAAAAATTAGGAAGAACATCCAAGTTAAACTCAGTTCTGATCTTGAAAGATCAATCTCCACCTGCTTCAGCAATAGATAAGCAAAGTATTTTATATCCTTCCTGCCTTTGGTCCTAGTCTGTATCTGGGATCACTGTTTTATTTGGGTAAATTATATTTTTAACTTGAAGTATCTGTGTCCCAGGTGGCCTCTCTGCCTACCCAGTTGCCAAAATTTGCCAAGGAAGATGTTTGTTCATATCCAATACTCACTCTGCTTCACCCAGCTGCACTAGCTTTTGTTCCTTCTCCAGCAGCTCAGACAGCTTGGTGTTGCATTCAGACACAAAGTGCAGGATCAGTTCACTGCCATCACTGTGAAACATCCCTGCAGCAGCAACAGAGAGGCCCAGGGTCTGTCGGGAAGCAGGGGGAAGAACAGATCAGGTCATAGACTGCTAAGTAGGATCCAGCTAGAAAAAATGTTGTACATATTTTGTGAGAGATGTTATGTGAATTTAAACAAAGTAACGCTGCACTAAAAAGCACTTCATGTACATGTTTTCCTCTCTTTAGGATCAGTAATCTACATCATGCCATAGTTTAACTCTGAAGGGGTTATCCTGTAGCAGCTGGGATTCATTCCTGCCCAGTAGCATTTGCTGACTAGGGTGCATCGCCCAAGAGTATGTGGGGGAAGCATGCAGGCCTGGCTGTCTCTGCACTTCAGCTCCATCCAGTTTTCAACTGGTTTGTTGCTTCTCTCCCCACATACCTTGGCTCCCTCTGCAATGGCCTCTGCAGTCCAGCCATGTTCAGGCACAAACTCCAGCGCCGCTGTGAGGATTCGATGCTGCAGCTGCTCCTCGCTCTCATAGTCCTCAGACTCCTGGCCGCCCTGGCCAGTGTAACTATGAGAAGGTATTGTTACAGTGAGGGGAATGTCACCACCAAACATCAGAACCCTGGGCTCTGCCACTCACTCGCTGACACCAGGCACATTTTGAGACCTGCTTAGTATAAATCTGGCCTCCTCCAGTAAAATCCTTCCCTGTCCAGAAAAATGATTCTTAACGAACCTTTGCTGTGAGAGAAGAAAAAAATAAGGGAAGAAGGGCTCAATGTAGATGCCTACATGGAGGCTAATCATCCCAAGATTCCCCCTCTACAGAAAACTAAACTATAACCTCTTCCAACATGGGCTTTATACTATAGACATATGGACAACACATGGTCTGTATCTTTTTTCATATTTAGACAAAAATCCAGAAGCAAAGACTTGCGTTTTGCAGACAAGAGAGGTTCGCTCTTAAAAGCAAGTCCCATCCTATCTCCACAGTGGACAGTGGAATTTGCACTGTCACAGCAAACCAGCTCTCCAGCTGCTGCAGTCTGAGGCTCTTTAACTGAGGATCTCGTTATCTCCAAGTTTCAGATGCCAGTGTCAGGAAAGCAAAGCCCTCCGATCCCTCTGCCGGCAGGACAGTGCTAGAAAGAGCTGGTGAGTTACCTGGGGCGAGGGCCCTGAGGTTCCTGTTCAGGCTGATGATCAGCTGGATGTGAATCAAAGTGCTGCTGAGAGGAAGATGTCAGTGGCTCCTTCTTGTGCTCATCAGAGACTCTCCTCAGCACGGCCGAGGCCTGGAGAGCTCGGAGTGGTGGGTAGTGCTGGCACCTGACCACTGCAAGGGAAACCAAGAGTCAGCATCTCTTTCCAGCACCAGGAAGCACAGAAAACTAAGGTGAAGAAGAGAGTTGTGGTGAACACACAGCTGAAAAGAACCGAAATTCGTAGTCTTTTTTTACGCTTTGAAGAAGCGCCGCTCTCAGCTGAGCTCATCTACTTGAAGAAAATAACGCAAAAATGTTTTATAAGGGAACGAGTGGTGTGAATGGCATGTACTGCCAATAGTTTCCCAATCTTGGACTGGAAACCAGACACCCAAACGTGCCCTCTCCCCTTTTTGGTCCTTGATTAACAAGTTAGGAGAAAGAGGCAAGTCCTACTCAGGAGCTGAGCAGCCGTGACAGACACCACACACTTTAATCAACGCGTGATTACTCAAAGGCACTCCAGGGGAACTTTTAATTTAACTGCTGGGGTTTGGGGTTTTTTTAATAAATTGAGTTCCGTAGTCCACTCTTTTAAATCAAAACGTCACCGACCACCCCTCCCTCAAACCCAACCGCTCGGAGCCCACGCCGGTTCCCTCACGCCCCTCGCGCCCTTCACCTCACCTTGCCCCGCCCCGCCCCGCCCCGC
>WBMZ01015016.1:0-82912 GCA_013400975.1 Atrichornis clamosus
CGGCCGCGGGGACGGGCGCGGGGCACGGGCCGCGCTGCGGGGGCCGGCCGGCGCTGGAGGAGCTGCCTGGGATCTGCGGCCCCCGCCGAGCAGGCGTTGTTCTCTGCCAGGGTTTTAGTGTTTTCGGGCACATCGGGATTTTTTCAAGTCCTTTAAACGTTTTCCTTGTATCTCTTTTATCTTCTGTTCTCGCTCAGCGGGCAGTGCTTGTTCCAGAGATTATTTAAATGAACAGTGAATTACCCTTTTTCTCTTTTTCTTTAATCTAAAGAAATCCTTTCTAATTTTTTCTAAAAAGTTGGACTTTTTTCCTAGAAACTTAAGATTCATATATTAAACAGCATTCTGAAATGTTTGGTTGCTTTTTCAGGTTCATTTTTCTTAGGCACTGAAAAAGGGAATGGTCAGTGGCTCTGTTTTCTTTCAAGCCAGAATCCCTTCCTGACTCATGCCCCTGTGCAAGGCTCAGGGAATGGGTTTCCAGCACTGCTGTTCTAAAATTAAATCTAAATCTAAAAAAAAAAAAAAAAATCAGAATTCAGATCAACCAAAGTGTCTCTAAAGTATTGTCTTTATTAAAGACTCTGTCAGGTAATCACGTTACAATTTGGCCCAGATGCTCTGCCTATCACTTATTTGAAGATGATTGCTCATGATGGCAATGTCTGGGCTGATAACTAAATCAAGAACAGTGTTTAGAGCAGAGGGTTGTCTAGAGGCACTTGTTGCAGTGACAGGCTCTGCACGAGGTACCAGGCAGTGCCTTAGGACTCTTCAGCATGAGAGGGATGCTGTTAGCTGAGCTGAATTGTTCTGTGAACGCACAATGCTTCCATGCAAACAAAAGAGTACTGCAGAGCACACCCTCGACCACCCTCCGTGCGGAGCAGGGAGGTGTGCCTGGTGTCGGCCAGGCCATAGCATGCACTGAGGAAAAGAAAACCAACCCCTTTCACACTGATGAACTCTGGGATGAGGTGCAATAAAACAGGTGTGTGATTCCTGTCGGTGACTTCGTTCCGTGAGGGAATCCCAGGCACATGGAGCAAGTAATAAGGGCTGGGACTGGCGGGGGAGCAGCTCCCAGCGAGCAGCACGCTGAGCTTTTTCCATCAGCACTGTCGGCAAACACGCTGACACCTCGCCAGACCCTGCTAACCTGCAGCACTCAGCAGGACCGCGTCCCACCCTGGGTTTCCCCTGCGTCTTCACACGGAAGCGTGAGCCTGTTAGGTGTTTCCCTGCAGGGCCAGGCTTAACCCAGCACACTATTCAATGAAATGTCACTGACAACAGATTTGGGGTGCAACAAGTCCTGCGACCGCTCAAGGCACCACATGGCTAATTCTGCCTTGTGCCCCTGAGAGTACAAAGTCACAGGGTACCAAGGCCTCGCTAAAAGCACTACAATATCATACTAATTCAGCCCCCATTTGTGACTTTTCCTACCTGACTCTAGGAACCTGCCCTTGAATGATGCTCTGTTCATTATTTATCTGCATGAGAACAGACATGCTTGCAGATCATTCCTCTCTGTGCTTCCAGGTAGTTCACTGGAAATGGTGCTGGCTCACAACAGCAAGACAGATGATGGGGTGAAGCAGGAGAAACTCTGAGAATTATACCCTTTGACTCCCCAGTCCAAGATTGTGATTATCTCACAGTGGGACATGAAAAATCCCCAGGGGCCCACGGCACCCAGAGTGCTGAGCCCTTATTTCAGAGCGCATCTCTCCCTTGATCAGTGAACTGTGATCAGTTCTAATGGGAAATAATATCTGATAGCCATGCAAATATTACGATTAACTTCAGCAGCAGCGGTGTATGGATCAGAATCACCAAAATATACATGCATTAACTTCTGATTACCCGTTATCCTAATTTTTAAAGGTCCAGAAGTCCAGCCTCTTTGTATGGCTCATTGTTAAGGCAAGGGAGCAGATTACGCCTGAACCACTTCTTATTCAAATCAGAGCAATTCTGTTCATTTCAGGGTTACACCAACACAGAAGCGGCGTGGAAAGGGACTGCTTTAGCTTTCTTTCCTCCCTCGTAACAGGAACACTCAAATCTCTCTAAAGTCAGTCATGACTCCATTTTCTGCATCAGTTGCAAGAGAACAATATAAAGCACTGAAGGTTGGGTGCTCCCGCTGCAGAGCGTTTGGCCTCTGGCAGGATTATAGCCAGAGTCAAAGCTGATGCTCATAAACAATGTCTTTCACTAAGCTTTCATAGGCAGCTGTTGGCATTCGGTTTTGTGATGTAAATCTATTGCTGCTAATATCTTCTGATTTCAGGCCAAAAGGTGGAAAAGATACTGTGCTGTATGTGTTGGGTTTGTTCTGCAGATCTCTACGGAAAGGTCAGCTTTATCTACAACCAGAATCAGTCATTCTGTAGGCTGCCAGCAACATTTTACGTCCTCCTCTTACACATCTGAGAAATACTATTTTTCTACAGCTCTTCCTGAAGGTTCTGCACCTATTGTGCAATAAGAGCATCAAAATCCTAATTAAATAGGGTTCTGTGAGTATCAGTCTCCTGACATTGATATATAGGAATTGCAGTACTTGTATTTTGCAACTTGATCAGTAGCATTCTGTGTTTTTCTCAGACACCAGCTGAGTAGAGATTAAATATATCCCTTAGTGTCTTTCATACTTCACCTCCCAGAGAGGGCCCAAAGTCTCATTTTGTATTGCTTTGGGTAAGGAAATGATGATGAAAATAAAACAGTTATCCGAACCCCAGAGGAACCTCGAAGAGGTTCTGGAGCCCAAGGAAAAAGGGAGAAACCAAAAAGCAAAGAGAAAGATCAGATTAGGCTGATGGAATAATATTCATCTTTAGAGATCCGAATGCTCCTGAGATCATATAACCTTGTGTGGCTGTATCCGCGGGACGGAACTTCAGCAGCATATTTTCAGAAACATGGAGTACTTTCAGAGTTGACACACAGCAGAATTTTGTCACTCTAACAACATTTTATCCCAATGCCATCTTCAGCAATCGGTAATTTTGTCACATTTTCCAAGAGCAAGCAGGGTTTTCTGCCCTGACCTGTGCCACCCTGGCAGTGTCCATCTTCTGCTGAGCTCTGGGGATGGCTGGACAGCATCCAGCAACTCAGGCAGATCTGCTGAGCTATGACCTGCCCTCAGCTCTCCCTGAAATCCCCAGATGTGGGGGTTCACATTATTCTGAAGTTTTCCTGTAGCTGATTTGATGGCTCTTTTTTAGTAGCTTGGGGACAGACTGTCTAGCAGTAGGTACAGAATAAAGTGTAAATGAAAAAGCACAGCATTTTCACATCCAGGTAGGGTGTACATAATGCTGCCACCACTGACAGCAAAAAGTGGGGCAATAAGTATCTGGGACTGATTAATCTGAATTACGACTTTCCCCAGCAGCTTCCAAATTTCAGGCTGTGATTTAGAAACCGCAGCATGAGTCCTGACACATTGTGAGCTCCACTAGCAAGACTTGTGCTTTCCAGTGTTTATGGAACAAAACTGGTACCCTTCATCTTTATTATGATATAATAATCTTCTCTTTCATCTTATATCTGCCCTTTACACAGCCTCCCCCATGAACATAGCTGGTATAAAATAGACTAAGGACAAGCCACCACCAGCTGTGCTATTATAAATTCTGTTCACAAGGAGGCTAAAATGAACTATTCTACATGGAAAAATTAACCAGCATGATTACAGTAATAACCTAGAGTTATCATGGTCCTCAGGTGGGCACACTGTTCCAATTTTATTTGGAAATAATTACTTCAAAAGCAGAGCAATTTTTCCAGGACGCTGTCTAACTTTGAAGGGGTGTATCCGTGCTGCTTCCACTGCAGCAGCAGTGACAGTGATTTTCTTTGCGTAAGCAAAGCCCAAGAGAGGGAACACATTACATATGTCTCCTCCATAATGTGCTGCAGTAAATATGAGACTAAGAGGGCTGAAAAAAAGGAATCTTGTAAGTCAGATAGAGCCTTGCACAGAAAGTGAACAGTCATGCCAGGCGCAGAGCCACAGTCACAGTTTGGCTCTGCACAACCTTGTGTCATTTGTAATAGTGACACTCCACTTTGTTCCAGCTTTAATTTGGATCATCAGCTACAAACAGGAGCAGCAATAACGAAAAAACAATTATTCTGATCCAGTATTTTTTACTCCTCTCTGAAATCCTACTACATCTTTACAGCAAGGGCGAAAAACAAGCCATGAGCTGTGCATCCATCAGCAGGGATTTCTCCATTTATGTCTCTCTTGAATTTTCTTATACTAACCACAGGTCTAACTAGGATGTAAAGTTCCCCAGGTGCAGTGGGTTTCCCCCAGAGCACAGAAGTGGCCAACCCTGAAGAAGTATTTAGTTTAAATTAGCATGAAACATAGAAGCATAATTGCCTCCAACATACGGTGTGGAGAGGTGAAGTCAGGGAGCAAAAATGCCATTATCAACATGATTTAAACTTTAAAATGGGACAATATATACTTTTCTAGTGTAAAGATGCTTTTCTTTATTGTAAAGATACACTTATTATATATTATTTGTGGATACCACACATTAAATTATTCATTTGCTGCAAAAGTCTGAGATATGTACTCTATGTAAATACTATAACAGACCAAAGTCAATATTAAGGGTCAAAGAGTCTCAGATTCAAACACTCAGCTACAAATCTTCATAGAAATATTCATTTTCCAAGCTCCTGAGGGTAAAAGCCTAAGATTATTTTGTAATACATAAAACATGCTTCTCTAAAGACCCTCTTCCATGTAATTCCAAGATCAACACTTGTTTCAATTTCAGTGATATAAGATATCAGAGGACAAATTCACCCACTGGATGTACTTGACTGTAGACAAAAGACCAAATAAATAGATACATAAAGTCTAAGGTTAAAATAAATCAGTCACTAAAGATCTTAGAGCTTCTTATCAAGATAAAATTTTTTGCTAATTTCTTTAGCAAATTATTCATACTCCTCTTTATATTGTGCAGTGTTTATCAAGTCTGCTGTAATGCCGTGTTTGTTTTTCTTTGATTGCTACCATTAGGTAATCAATTCCTCCCTTTGCCTACAGCAAACGTGTGTCCTAGAATTCATTAAATCTCGTTAAATATGTGGTCACATATAGAATCATTTACCATTTCAAAAGCACCTTCCTCAATTTGAACTTCTTCTTTGCATAAAAATCTTTATCTGCCCGTACCTATAGGAGAAACCAGAACGTTTTATTTACAATAGCTGAGTGTGTGCTGTCTCGACAGGATGATAAGAAAAGCACTGATTGAACCCTTTCTGCACAGAACTGGCACCAAGGAGTTATCAAATAACTGTGCAATAGATACCAAGCCTTGTTTAAACACTGCCAAAGCAATCTGTCAGCAGGGAATGTCCACAGCCTTAATGCACAAATAGCAGAGGCAGTGCCTAGTCAGTATCACATTAATCAAGGGCTGTGCAAAGAGAAGTGTTTTAAGAGATTAGGGAGTTCTGGAGAAGCACTGCCCCAAGGCTACCCAGCTGCCAGCACTTCCCTGTTCCCGGGCACTGGCACTGCTCCTGTTTTCCCTCTGCCTTACCCAACACGGACTACAGTCCCCCAGAACCAAAGGGATCAGCCTGATTTCATAACACAAACGACCAGACTGGTGTCCTCTCCTTGCAGGAAGCACTTACTGCAGACAAATCCCTTAAACAGTCTACTCGTTGTTCAATAAAATGCTTGTCACACATGTTCATCATTATAATCCTTTGCAGTCAGATAGCACCATTCATCTGATGAGCTCAGCCTACAAATTTAGCTTGAATCTGGTCTGACATCTGCCTTGAAGTATGCTTTGATTTGAAAGATCACGTTAAAACTCAGCCTAGAATTGTCTCTGCGTGTACATGTGGGTCTCTGCGTGCCTGGACACATGGATAGAAATTCCTAATATTTCAGTGCTGTTTGAATGAGTGCTGAGCACTGCGGGCCATCTGCCAATAACTGTATTTCTAAACTTGGAAAAAATAAGAAAGGAAGAGATATTTTAAACCTTTAGCTCATAACAGCAGTGATTTTTCTGGAAATTCAAGCAGCTCTGAATGGGATGTACCATTTTCAAAGGCAGCTCTCACTCAACAGGTTTTTGAGTTCTCTGTAAGTCGATGTCTTCATATTCTACCGTGTCAAATAAGGACAAAAAAATACATCTTTATCTATCCAAGGTCCACATGGCAGGTGATGTCCAAGGCATTTGGAATCTCAGATGTAATGTGCTGAAGAAAGACAAAATCATCTTGTAAAATGAGGGCAAAGCAGAAATTAAGTGCACTGTCAGAAAGTCTTTGTGGATCATGAAGGTCTCTGCAATACTGCACACAGGCATTCAATATTCAGGAGAGACTTTTTAGTTTGATCTGTAAGGTTTTAATACTATAGTATCTGCAGCATGCTTTTTTATTATTATTTTTTGTTCCTACAGGTTTCTCCCCAAGTTGTACTTTTTACAGTTAGAAGTCCTTCATCACAAGTTTTCTAGGGAAACAAACAAGAAAAACCCAATTAAAAGCACAAGCCTACCAGTAACTGCCTGGGCTACAGTTAGTATTTCTTTATCAGACTCCCATTGCACAGCCACAGCAGCTTCTTCTTAACATCTTTTCATTGAGGCTTTTGCACTGTAAAATTTACTTTTGTATTTCTTCTATCAAAACATGAAAAACAAACAAACAAATAAAACCCCAAGATAAACACAGGGAGAAAAAAAAAAAGAGAGAGAGGTATCCAAGACTAGCAAAATACAGACTGGCAATGGAAAAAACTGCACACTTGAATTTTTTAATCCTCAAAGCATGTGATTTGAAGACTTGTGAAGCAACAAAAATCTCTCATAAGAACTCCCAGATCTTCCTTTGGTGGTCATTTCAAGCAACCAATATTTGGTTTCCTTTTTTTGGTAAATCATGTTGTTATTCAGCTTGAACTACCTGGGGTCTAGAATTCTGAAAAAGCTAATAAAAAAGGTATTCTACACATTTCTATTTTTGTATCATATCCAAAGCACTGTAAGCCAGAGCTGTTACTTCAAATAAACGTTTTTCTGTGTCATGGAGACACAGGTGCATTGTAACAAGCATAAGAAATCCAGAGGACCCGTGAATCAAATAAATCACCAGAAATCCTTATAGAGAGGAAGAGACAAAGAGACAGACCTAGAAAATTAAACTGCTACACTGCTCTTGAAAGACTGCAATTTACAGCGATGAAAAATGTCCTTGCAAATAACATCATCAAAAACTTCCAAGAGATGAAATGTCAAATACTAATGCAATATTGCTAAATATCCCCCATATAAATCCCATTTCAGTGGCAAGAGTCAGAAGGCAGAGAATTACCATCCGGAGAAGGGAGGAGTGAAGATGAGCCTGAAGAGGGAACAATCCAGATATGGGCCAGAATCCACAGCCCATTAGACTCTCCAGCCTGGTGAATTCCCACATGGAAGTGAATCAGCACAATAGCTGTTTATATTCCTATTTCTTTCTGAGAGGGGGAAATGAAGAAGCCTTCTCCTTATCATGAATCTGTCAGGTTTAATGGAAGGCCTAGCCTGATTTTGAGTTAATTTGCTTGGAGCAAAGAAGTCTAAGTGCCATAAACACCATGAGTATCAAAGGGGCCTAAGTGACACTTGTGTGATCCAAGTGGCTGTTATGCAGGCAGCCAAAAGCTTTCGCTTCAGTTTACTTCATTTTTTTTTAAAGACTTCATTGCCAATTTGCAATCTGAACAAGTGCCTGGTGCCAAAGGGATGCAGGGACACCCAGGTGCACACCCATCGCTCCCCACCTGCACGATGCAGCTCAGCAAGCAGCTGCTCTCACTCCACTCCTTCAGGGAGCTGCAGCACCACAGATCTGCCCACAGTAGAGGAAAAGGCAGCACAGCAATGGGTCAGTAACTCCCAAGTTATGTTCCACGTACCCACTTTGCAAGCTGGGACTGGGGCAGAGGCACAGGAGCCTCCTGCCTCTCACTTGGTTGGAGGCCAACAGAAAAATAGTCCCCATCAGGTCTTTATTGCAAGGGGCCAGGCCTGCATGGGAATAACCACAGGCTGTGAAAGCCATGGCCTCTGGGGCCCTGTGTGACAGCCTGTGCTCTGCCAACTCTTTGTCTTGAAAGCCAGACAGGTTCCTGCCTGCATGGAGGTCACTGAACCGTGGGCCATGTCTGGGTACAGATACAGCTTTTGAAAATTATATTTATTGGAGTTTTTGAGGTTGTAATTAGGTTGTAAAGAGGTTCATGGAAGGTTATTAAGCAAGTGCCACTTCTGATGGTGCCAGATCACATACTAGCAGACCCACTTCTGACACCTTCCATTAGTCACTTTGGTATTTGTCCCCTTGATGCTCCACAGCCCAGCCCAATCTGCAAAGTGCCACAGTCCTCCTTCACATCCCTGGCGCTGGCATCCTGTCTGTTGTGGGACATCTGTGTGACCGGGGGTGCTCAGCACACATCTCTGCCCAGCCTCATCTCCTCCTTTCCCTGTGCAGTCACTCCTGCCTGCACCCCACCTGGGTGGCGGTGGAGAAAGCACACACGGCCCCAGGACCGTGATTCACCCGCTTAGATCCACACAGAGATGGGGATGAGGACAGCTGGCGTTCATTCACAGAGCCATAGGACCATCAAGGTTGGAAAAAACCCCCAACACCGCCAAAGCCAACCTTTGACAAACACCACTGTGCCAGTCAAACCATAGCAACAAGTGCCACGTCCAGTCATTAATTATACACGTGAATAATAACTTTCAAAGTTACTGGTTTGCGAACGACATCTGTCTGGGAGATTAAGAAGGCTTTGCCATGTATTTCTGCATGGTGCCCAGTCGTGAGGGACCCCAGTCCGAGGCAAGAAGCCTGTCATGGGCCAGCACCCTGACTGAAACACCAAAGTGACAGTGATTCAAAGCTCTTCTTCAGCTGTGATGAAAAAGCAAGACTTTCGCAGAGAAAAATCTCATTGAGAGCAACACCAAAGCTGTTTCTGTGGGAAGACCCTGCTGTGGCAGGTACAAGGCTACCCAGAGCAGCTGAAGTGGAGGAGTCCTCATCTGCTTCACCCTTCTGTACAGCTGAGCTACCTGTGATGCAAAAAGGAAGAATATAGCAGGGTGCTTCTTAGAGAGAGGACTTCAAGAGGAATTCACTGCTCATCAGCCTAGCTCTGCCCATCCTCTCTTTCTCCTGGCATCTCTTTGAGCTGCTGGGGCTCTGTGCAGACTAAGTGGGGACTGTGAAACCCTGACAAAGGAGACGGAACCAGTAGGATATTTCTATTTCTGGAATTGCCCATTAGAGAGGCTATTCTATGGTACACAGCATGCCAGCACACTTTAAAAAATAAATAGGAACAAGAATATTAGCAGAGGAAGCATATGTGGCCCCAAGACCATGACTCATCGGGTTAAATCAACCAGCTGAGGTCAGTGCTTCTATTTATCAGCTTTTAGCTGAAAGAATGGCAATGGGGACAGTGATTCTATTACTTAAATTTTACATGCTGTGAAAAATACGGCAGTGATTAATGTCTGTAACAGGCAGCTAGATGTGCTGCTTTTAGAATTTGAAAGCTATTTCAAGGTCAAGAGTTTCAGTTTTCTTCCTAAAGTGGGTTTTCAACCGGTAAAGGGAACTTCCCACAGATTTCAGGGTCTGTATTTATGGGCAAGAAAGGTATTTTGTGTTCTCATCATCATCCAGAAACAGCTGAACCACAGCTTGATGGGAAAAGCCCCACTAATTGCACTTCCACAGTAACCCACCCTTCGTGAACTATGGGACCATGAAAGCAGTGAGTGTAAGCTGATGCCAAACATGAGGCTATTTTGGGAAATACAGAAAACATTTCTGTGAGGTGCTGTTGGATTTCCTTCTGGTGCCCCAAAATTTAGATACAAGGCATCCTCTTCTTTAGCCAATCTGTGCCCCGGTCATTTATACTATCAGTGTGGGGCAGTTTTGATTAGATGGTGCAGGGAGCTGGGCCCTCATCCTCAGTTTGCTCATAGGCTGCTGCATCAGAGCACAGTGAAGCTCAGGCTCAAATAGATGGTGGCCCACTTCTGTTGCCAGGACATTGCATGCAGAACATTATGAGAGGTGCAAACAGCCTTACATTCCTGCTGTCTTATATTAGAGTTGTTACTATTTTCACTGTGAAATTATTCCATTCTGGTCCCTACTGTCAATTTAAAAAATAAATAAACAAATAAATCAGAGGTATTGCCGATGGGAGGACAGTATTCCTTTCTATCAAACACCCAGCAGTCTGTAGACATGTCCAGGTACACTGTAAGTGTACAGGAGGAGAGATGCCCCGCTCTCTTCTCTTTCACCACGAAAGCACAGGACGATGACAGAGCAAGCCCAGAGCTGGCGCGTAACTGCATTACCTGCAGTTATCTCCGTTCCCCAGCAGAGCAGCAGAGGTGACTCATTGCTCTGATCCACATCCCACTGCTGCTGCCCTTCCTCCCGCTGCCGCACGGGCAAACGGGGGCTCGGCAGGTCCGCTGCGGGAAAGCCAAAGTGCTGGGGCCGGGAGCTCACTCCAGGCCGCCATGGCGGGCACAGATTGCCCTCTGCGAGGCAGTCTGGTCTCTGTTGGTCAAACCTCGGAGCAGTAACACAGCAAAGCCCCAGCCCAGCAGCTGTGCGGACACGGAACAGCTGGAAGCAGCCAGCCCCCCTCGCCCTGGGCAGCGTGGCTGGGGAAAATACCGATGGGAGACCACAGGCATCTGCAGGCACACCCACGAGAGGGGCAGCAGGAGAAAAGGGTGAAAGGCCGGGCCACACACGCCTAGAGCTTCCCAGCTGCCATCCCCAGCAGGGAGAAGGCTGAAGGGTCTGCTAGCCTGTTGGACAAGCCCCCAGGCTCCTGGGGCGGTGCTCCCGTCTCTTCTTTCCCAGGCAGTCTCCCCGCTTGTGCCCTACTCCTGCACACTGACGTGCTCCGCAGAGGAGCCCGTCCTTCCAGCGCGGCCCAGCCCCGCACACCCGCGGCTGTCTCTCTGCCCGCAGCCTCTCAGCAGTCAGACCAGCCACCAGATTGCACAAAACCTCCATGGTAATTACTGTGGCAAACTGTGGTGCTGGTTGGGCCTGTGCTGTAATTGCCAGCAGCAAAGAAAGCCTCTGAGCAGGCTCTCTAAGCTATTTAGGTGATCACTCCGCTCGGTGAGTGATCTCCGCAGCAGCATCCGTCTTTCAGCAATGTCAGCTGGTCACCACACAGCGCTTCATGCAGCGCTACCTGTTCCCTTGTTCTTCTGGTTCTTTGTTTGTTTGTTTGTTTGTTGATTTTTTTTCCTTTTTTTTAAGGCCATACTGCCGTGATACTTTGGTAAGATTTTCTCCCGTAAAGCTCTCACTAGACACTGCTTCCAAGGTTCATACTCATGACTTTCATTATTTCTGATGGAAACTGCATGCATCCCAGGTCCCTGGAGCATTGAGGGGAGGTGATTTAACTGCTAATGTCAGTCTGATAATTTTGTGCCTAGGTTTGGAGGCATCCTCTGTGGTTGGTTCTCCACTAAGTGCTTGGTGTGTTGAATTTTTCATGGCTAAGACATCTATGACTAAGGCATCCAGAAAGATTATTCTTTTTAAATACAGGTTAGCTACTCTTTTATTTGATTTGTGTGGGTGTTATTTCACTCAGTGCTTCAGTGTCTTGTGACCCACTTACAGGCTGAAACAGGCTCCCGTGAACTTTCATGCCTTTATATTCCTGTTGCTCTTAACTTACAAAAAGCCCAGCCTCTGAGACAACTATCCTTGAGGTTTAAATCAGAAATGGCTCTCCTGTATAAGTGATTGTAAAAGTATTCTATCCGTTCAATTCCTGTGTCTCGTGGGCTGTGAGGGCGAAATGGGATCTCAGCAGGTCTCGGGATGCTGGGCTTTTCTAGAAGGATAGCAAGTGCCAGGGACTGTCATGAGCTTTTGTTAGCCTTTGTGACAGCTCATGTCCCACATCCAAGAGGCTCTCAGACCCAGGGCATCTCCAGATTTACGTGTGGCAGTTGGGGTGAAGCTCCTGCAAAGGCTCAGGTGCTTCTCCCAATCCTGCCCCAGGCAGGAGAGAGCACTGGGAGAGCTTCCAAGATCCCTTTGGAAGGAGTTTAAAAGAAAAGGAAAAGAAAGCCTTCTTCTACCCCAAAACAACAGTGCCCTTGTGGGGAGCTGTGTTGATGCCTAGCACTTTATTTTACTGGTATAATTGTGCCAGGAGAATGTGCACGCACTTCTGTACGGACATGCCCTTGAGGAGTTTACACAGTTCAATCTGTCTTTGAAGAAGTTGTGAATTGATTTAATTACAATGTCAATGCAACTTCAGAGGGAAAATATCACAATATACTGGCTGGAAGTTACAGTCAGGATACTTACCTTAGAAATGTAAAGGACTTGCATAGTATCACAATAACCTTATCCAAATAAAGTTAGTGAAGCATGAAAAAGAAGCATAAGGCTCCCAGTCTCCTGTTATCCTTACGTTATGGAAGGATGTCTTACCAGAAAATCTGATTGAGCCAAAACCCATGATACCCAGTGGGAAACAGACAGAGCTTTTGTTCAGGAGATGGGACGAGATTTACTGGCAGTCTCTCCTCACCTTCCAAGTCACCTTCATTAACAGCCACTGCACAAGTTCATGCAGCTTCGAGGGGAAACTTACCCATCTCAGAGCAAGCCAAGTGAAGATGTAGATATGTAGAAATATCTCAATGACTCTCCACAACTTGGAATGCTTGACTTCTGTGGAATACTATGCACTTTAGTTTGGTTTAGTTTAGGTTGTTTAGGAACCTGCAATGTAACAGATCATGAAGGAAAGTTAACAAGAAACCAAAGCGACTCATTTAGAGGGGAGGCTGAGAATTGTCCCTTCAGTCCTAGCAGTAAGAGGCACCTCAATAAGGTGCATTTTATGTAAAAATTTTAGAAGTCCAGCACATGCATTAGAGAACTCAGCAACTTAAATGTTAGGTGCTTTCTGAAACACACACATGGTCTGTCCTGTGATAAAAGCTGGAGACCTCACATCCACATAAACAAAGGCACCAAGGACAAGAATTGAACCAATAGAACGTTTTACAATCACTTATAAACAAAGGCAACAAGAACAAGAATTGTCCTGATGTTACATTTTTACAATCACTTACATGGAACAAACTGTCTTCCAAAGGCAACAAGTGCTTGCAGAGCCACTGATTTCCCAGGGTGCTGGGGTGGGTCTGTGCTTTCAGTGAGTTCAGTTCACAGCTCTGTCCCTTCCTTCCTGTTCCATCCTGTCTCTGGTGCATCCCACTGTGTACCCAGAGATCCAGTTTCTAGTGGCCGCTGTAAATCATTCTTTCTGATAATATGGAACACATGTTTTAAACTTCCCCTTTCTTTTCCCAAAGATTTTTATGCTATTCAGAAAGGTTGGTTCACATCCCCTGTGGCTTAAAGCAGACATAGAAAGACTGAAAGTGGTGGGGAGTTTCTAAAGAAATCCAGAACGCCTACATGCTTTTTAATTATATAGCTATGTAATTTAATTAAAAAACAATTACCACAATTTATGATATGATTACAACTCTTCAGCAAACTAGAATTGCAGCTGAGTTTGCTTTTTGACTCTTTTGTTGTTGTTGTTGATTCTGTATTCATGATCATAGCTGATGTTTCTCCTTATGGTGAAATAATAAGAGTTTGTTAGGGTAGGTCCTCTGGCTGTTCATTTTTGAAGTGACATTAACCTTTTTGTCTTCCTGAGGCAGGTTGGACAGAGGTGGTATTTTTTTTACTGGACTTAAATGATGGTGAGTTGAAAGGAGACTACAAGAACCTGTGCTGAACACCATGGTGTAAATGAGAGCCTCAGTGTGCAGACCAGTACAGCAGGAGAGATCCTTGCAGGGAACACAAGTACATGCTATACCACTCAGTTCCTTGATACTCATTCATAGGTATGGATGTGCATTAATTAGAAAAGTCAAGTGTTTCGCCAGTGCAGGTATGTTATCCTGCATTTGAAGAAAGCAGCAAGTGTACGTATTTGCTGAAAACATCCCATAAAGTCATGTTTAGCAAAATAGTTTCTCACCTCCACTTGCTCAACAGAAGTACCCACAATAAGAACCTTCTTAATGTTTGCAGTAGTGAAAATAGCTATAAATAACACCCATGGACTTGCAGGAGTTTGCAAAAGCTCAAAAAACTTCTCAGCTCATGCTGTTCTGACAGTAGTGGGCACAGGTGCAGAGTTTCCCCTGCCCGCCACATCCCTCATGCCATGCTACAGGCAGGTCTGGTGCCTTCCTTGGGGTTTGCTGCCTGGATGAGAGAGACACCTTGGTGCCTTATCTGCCTGATCTTGTATAATCTTGTGAAAGAAGAATTGATTCTGGCAGTTTGGCTGGCAATATCTCCAGTTATTCTGTCAAGTCACACACTGAAAATTTGCATCTAAATCCAGTCCCAGGAAAGAAGTGAGTAATGTTTCTGGCACATGTAAAATTTTGGGGCATTCAGGACAAAGCTGAATAGTATTGTGAGGACTGAATTTCTGTTGCTCAAAGAAAACAAGGGCAGACCACCCTCTATTTCCCTGCTGTTTGACCAGCCTTTTGAGCAGGAACCTTGTTGGAGTATCCAACTTAGCAGCCACAGTCAAAGCAATGAAGCTGATCACAGGATTACAGGAATACTAGCTGGGAAGGACCTTTGGAAGTCATCCAGCTCAACCTCCCACTTGGAGCAGGGTTTTTGCCAACACTAGATCCGGTCAGCTGTGGCTTTGTCTAGACCAGTGCATAAGACCTCCAAGGATGCAGCTACTCCAGTGCCTCTGATTAGTCTGTTCCAGGCCTGTAGCACCCTCCTAATCAAGAAATTTTCCTGAAGTTCAATTTAAAACTCCAAAGGATGCTATCACCCACTGGTGCATTATCTGCTGCTACTGAGACGAGTTGATCCCTGGTATTTTTCTAACTCCCCCACCAAGTAATTGTGGACCCCTAACCCTTCTCTTACATAGAATAAAATATCCCAGTTATTTCTGTATGTTCTTGTAGCCATGTCACCCCGGATCATCCTGAATCATCCTGGACCCTATTTCCTCAACATTCTTTCTGAACCAGGGGTCCTGAAATGACACCTCACATGGTATTGCTGATGCTGGTAAGATCTTTCACAGCTTCTTTCCAAAACGTGATGTTGAAAGCCTTCCTGAAGCCAAGTATTCACTGTTACGACCCTCAAGCCCCAGAGCCATTTCATGACAGAATCAGTTTACTAGTCAGGCCCAGCTTGCACTTCATGAGTCTCTGACCATTCCCTAGTGCTTTCCTGCCCTGTTGCATGTTTGGAGCAGCCTCAAGAGGCTCTGCTTCCTGCCCCTCCCCAGGATTCGAGACAAGGCTGACTCTACCCTGCTCTCCATCTCAAAGGCAGGCACAACACTGGCCCAGCCCTCGAGTCACCATGGTTATTCCTAGCTGAATCTGTCCTCCACTCTCAGCTCCTTGGGGTGAATCCCATGCAGCCGTGTGGATCTGTACATCCAACCTCTCTGAGCAGTCCCTGATGCTGGCTGCCCGCCTGCACCCCAAGGTGTTGGAGCACACCCCGGGCTCTGGGGCAGACAGAGGAGAGAACACACCAGCGTGTCAGCCCCTCTCATGCCACCGGGCTGTCTCCCTCACTCACTGACAGACCCACGGTGCTCACTGTGGGCTGCCTCATCCGGGAACACCACGCATGACACTGCCTCGTGGACATGACAGATCCCCGGTGCTGAGAGAGGGAAGCCCACAGGCAGGGGCTCCTAGCCTTGGAGAGGGGAAGAGCCTGGGAGCAGAGCAGCTCCCACGGCAGCCTTGACAGTTGGCTGCAGATCTGAAACAGGCAAGTGGCAAATCTGCAGAGCCCAGGGCAGCTCAGAGACACTGACGTGGGAGAGCTGGGACTCATTTGACTGAACAAGCAAAAAGCTGAGGACCAAGCAGAACAAAACCTCATTCATTACTGCAACCCCACAGGGTTCCTGAACTCCTTTCTGTGCTGCTGATGAACATAACCTGCAAGGCACACTAAGAGCAGAATAGTCACCAACCTGGTTGTACCTCTAGTTATCTCCGAAGCAATTACCTTCTGAAGATACACTTCAATTAAGGCTGCTGCTTCTCTCTATCACTGTGCAGAGGAATTGAAAATGTGCCAGACATTTCTGCTGTTTGTGCCTCACAAATCCTTAACCCTTGTGCTGACTGTCAGCCATATGTGATCTTGGCAGCAGGTCCTGTCCTTCCACACAGAAGAAAAAACTTCAAAATAAAATTTTTAAAAAAGGATACTTCAGTACAATCAAAAGGCAACTTTGTTTCTTCTTAAAAGATAATGTTAGACGTTTGTTCAAATGTCTATAAATGCTGTGTGCAAATTTCTTTGCATATCAGTACTGCTCGTACAGAAGTAATTCTGATGGTTTTGACGGAGTGTCTCAGATTTGGTTGTATTAAAATGTGTGCAAATCTTCAGCTGGATCTCAGAAGGAAGCTCTCAATAGCTAGAGCCTAACATCAGGGAACATACTTGCAGCAAGGCATCTATTAATGCAATGGATTTATCTCCGTTTCCTGTTTGTAACGCATCCAACAAACGGACTCCAGTTGTTATTATGTGTTTATAATTTCATTTTATTTCAGGCCTGTTTTATTTGTACATATTCCAGCTTGAGGAAGGTCACATGCACCCCCCCCGTTTCAGGCAGAGCCGCTCACCGGCGGGACGTGGCGCTTCCCGGGATGACTGAGACCTTTGTGAGCAGCGGCCGCTCCCTCCCACGCAGGCACAGGCACAGCCCCAGACACATCTGCAGCGCATCGACAGGGGGGCACAAGCCAGACCCCTCACTGCACAGCTCCCCCACCCCCTCTGCTGTGCTCAAGAGGAAGATCTCCTTCCCCAAAGGTCTCCCTAGCATGCGTGGAGTGGGACCTGTGGGAGAGCAGGCTCCAGGGGAGGAGACTCGGGTCTGTCATGGATACGACAGCTCTTGGTCTGCCTGGATGGAGACCAGCTTCCACATCACCTGGGAGGCACCACGGCCAATGCCAGTTTCACTGGGGATGAAGACTAATGAAGCATGCATCCATGCAAGATCTTCATTAGGAACGCTGCAGAAGGTTAATGGCCTGAGGAATCCCAGGACAGGAAACTCCCTTGGACCAATTTTTGTTCAGGCACCAGCATGACTGCTCCACTAGAGACAGCTTACTGCCACTGCTGAGGTGGCTTACCATGAGATTCCTGCTTGGAGAAATGATCTGGCTTTGATTTCTTCCTCAAGTCCTCTGAAAACACAAGGAGATTTTTAACAGTGTGTAGAAGTTTTCTGTTTACCACTGCAAAACCTATACATGACTTAGCTAAATTGTACTTTCAGAAGTGTCTGAGATCCTCAGGAGCTTAAGGAGTCAGAGCAGGATTTTAAAAGCTAGTTGAGACATGATTTGGTTTCATTTGGACAGTCAGGAAACAAAGAAGGACCTATAAAGACGCCCTGGCAGTAGCAAAGAAAGCTTATAAACTGCCTGTCATTGCATTTTACAACCACTGAACTCTTCCCTAACACCTACCTTCAAGATCAATCCCAGCCAGGTCACAGGGAGAAAAAATCCAAGATTTGAATAAGTGTAAAAAAGAAAGGGGCAGCAGGATAAGATTCTTCAAGGACTAGAGTACTAGGTGATGCCAAACCCTTTCTGAATATCAGATGCAGAACACGTGAATTATGTGGATGATGAATTGGTAATCAAGAAAACAGAAACGACAGACCAAAACATTTAGCCTATTTTGCCTGGAAAATTGATCACATGCAAGTGAAACTATACCTCTTTCTTCTCCCCCTTGTATATTATTTGATTAAAAGGGACAAATAAAGAAACCTTGTAAATAATAAAAGCAGCTACACCTTTGTAAAAATAAACAGCCAAATAGAGATGCTTCTTTGAGCTGCAACACAAACTCAACTCTTTTAACAAGCAAAAAGCCCCAAAGGGAAAATTACTCTTGCATATAATGCTCTCACTGTAGGAAAAGCTTGAGTAAGAGACAGCAAGTCCTTGAAGCGCTGGCTCACAAGATCTACTTAATTAGAGAACTGGCAAAATCATGATCTTCAGCTGCAAGTTCTCCCTGCTGCGTGAATAACTTGCTTTAGAATCAGGCAGAGAGCAGTTTCAAGCTAAATTAGTGTCAGGTTTTGTTCACCTTAACAAACCGAAGTGTTATGAGCTGTAGCAGGCAGCCAGCAGCTTCACAAGGCAGCGGGTTTTGACAAACCCATTTGCTGAAAAAGGGGAGGCTCCTTGCATCAATAGAGAATCAAATCACAGGGTAAAGCAGCTCTGAGGACAGGGTAATGGAGAGTCAAACATGAGTTAGTGGTAAAATTCAGAGAAAACAAGATTAGTAGAAAAAAATTAGCAAGACTGGAAATATTCTAGAATCACAGTATCATAGAATCATTTAGGTTGGAAAAAACCTCCAAGATCATCAAGTCCAACCTTTAACCAAACACCATCTAAACACAGGACTAAGTGGCACATTCAGTTGTTTCGTGAATATCTCCAGGGACAGTGACTAACACCAACTTCCTGAACAGTCCATTCAAATGCTGAACTGAGGGGCTCTGAGCTGGACACAGGAATTGAGGTTTGGCCTCACCAGGTTCAAGTACAGAGGGACGGTCACTGCCCTTGGTGAAGACACCAAGCAACACAAGAACAAACAGAGAAGACCAGGGCCCAAAGTAAGGAGAGAAAAAAGTTGAAACAGCAAATTGTTTGGCAGTACAGGAAGGTGAGGGGGGTGGGCGGAAAGTCAAAGGCTACTATTTATCAGCATTTCTTTCCCTATTTTTTTTCTGCTGTCCCAGGAGCCAGGTTTTCTTGTGTTCCTACAGCAGCTTTCTCCTCCAGGGTCAGAAGGCATTTCTTACTGTCAGATTTCTGCAGGCTTCGTGCTGCTGCTCTGTAGGCAGGAGAAAACGAGAGCCACTGTGAGGAAACTGCAGATCTTATTCAGAGATTAAAATGGGCAGCAGCTCTGACCACACTTCTTCCCCACCCACTGCCCCAAGGCAGCCACCCCATACACACCCCTGAAATCACACTTTGTATTTGACACTTACAAAGCACCTAACAGCATTTTCTTTCCTAAGTAATTAAACTGTTAAATGCATTAAGCATTTCCAAAGAATAAACCAATTGCTTTTTCAAGAAAATCACACTTCTCTGAAGCTGGAAAACCCCCTCCATGAAGACAGACAGATGGACAATAGGGGAAACTGGGACATAACAGACTTTGGGTGCCTGAAGTGCTTGAAGCCCAGCTGAGGCAGAACAAAGGCTTTAATGAAAACCTTTAAAAAGTTGTTTCCCAAACTAGTGAAGAGTGGAGCCTCAGGAAAAATTGGAAATTACTGAGCAAATGGAAAAAAAATATCCTTCAGGTATTGCATGCATGTGATACACAGTAACCACCTGCAGCTCACAGCATGAAAGGGTGCTTTATTTTGTTACAGTACAGATCCAGTCCAGTTCACAGAGAACACATCAGTCAATATGTATCTTTACTTTGTAGGAGAAATGGGCATGAACACATGAGCACTCAGTCAGCAGCCATCTACCGCCAATTTATGCAAATTTTGCCTCAAAAGCATAATTTATGGTACACAGGTTTCACTACCATTCCATGTAATAACATTGTAACATCAGCTCTAGAAACACAGGAGAGGATGTAAATCTCAGGGACTGTGAAACTGTGTTATGTGTGTGTGTGTATATCTATCTATCTATCTATATATCTATCTCCTGCTTGGTGATTTAACTTTCAAAATTTTGGTCTTGAAAGTTTTAAAAGAGTGTTTCCCTGAATAATACATGTCTTTCCTTGAGGCACATGTTCAAGTTCAGGCTATGGAAAGAGTCTCCACTTGAAGCAGCCACTGAGAGCAGACAGAAGTGTCTGGAGACCAGGCCTCTGTGAGCTGCCGTAGAAGCTAACAGGTAGAAGGGGACCTGGATCTCATCAGAACAAAGCAGTCTCCCATGTTTAGCCATTTCATTAGAACCCGAAACAGCAACGACAGCAACGATGTCAGCTAGATCAGTTCCTGTTAACCTACCAAACTTACCTTCCTGGAGGCTTTGGGCTTTTTGAAGCACAACATAGGATTCAAGACCCCAAAAGCTCACCTATTTCCCCTGCACATCCAGGCTTACCCCAGGTGGTCCAGCAAAAGACACTGTTGCTCTTCACAAAGCCTTCGTTACTTATATCCAATTTCTTTGACTTGGCCAGCACAAACTCTCCCCATCATGGTCAGAGGTCCTACCTTTCAGCAAAATAAAGCGGACAAATACTGTGTGCAGTTATCTTCTATGTGGAAAAAAAATTTCTAAGAACCCCAAATCATCTTTCGAGGGGGAGGATTAAAGATGACTTCTTTTAAACTATGCTTGGTGTGAGGGTGATAAAACTCCAATATTCCACATAACCAACATTAAACCAGGAAGAAAATGGAAAATACAGAGTGAAGATGAGAGGGCAGAAAAACAACTATGAAAGATACTTTCAGCCTGAAGCATGTTTCAAGAAGCTTAGTTTTTCAAAGCCATCTGAAAAGTTTTGTGCACATAACTTGCTCCTGCATACTCCACTGTTACCCTGACCTTTCCATCTAATTACTTTTCCCTCCTCTCAAAGAGCAACAGAAAATGAGAAAACAGATCACAGGAGAGAGAAAGACAATGAAAGCTGTGAGCTGCGTATACCACCAAGTACACACAAAGTATTCCATAAGCTGTCAAATATAAGAACACCACAGGAATTTCCATTTTTCTTCCACTTAGAAGCAATCACAGTTTGAAATGTTTAAAAGACAACGTCCCAAGTTCATGCCCAAGCTCCTCAAAATTTTAAACACAGCATCTTACAAGTCAGAGAACACTGTTTGTCTTTTTATTTGTAAACCAGAGTTTGAAATACCTTACAATAAACTTTTAATTTCATTTGTCTAAAGAAACAGCATTAAGAACTGAAAGAACAGTGTGCCATTAAATGTTAAGGACCATATTTTCAAAAACCTTTATTAAAAAAGGTTATAGAGGTATGATGAATTTAAGTTGTATTTTAAAGAAAACTACTGAAGCATCTAAATGATTGAAAATGAAGTGCAAAATTGGAAGTCCAGTCACAGATGAGGCTTGTGCTCAAGACACAAGAAGTCTACCCATGGCAGGCACAGCTTCACACTCACAAGTTAACTCAGTCTGTCCCAGCCATGAATCCTGCAGATCCAAGCAACACCACTCATTAAGCCACTACTTAATATAAATTCTCCCTTTCTAATAAGAAGGATATTAACTAAAGCTTTTGGTTAGGCAACAAAACCTTTCTAGTTAGCAACAAAAAAATAAAAGTGACATGCTTACTCTGTTTCAGGCACTTTCAAGATCATAGTTTATTTACTGTAGGTAAAAAGCTAGTATACAGATTAAGGGATCTCTTAAATTTCAACTCTACAGTTATACACCATCTAGTATTCTGGCTCTGAATATTAACCAAAAGGTTTCTAAACACCTGTAAGCCCCACTATAAATCTGCATTGTTATGAGGAAAAGAAAACTAGAAATCAATGCTTAATTTTTTCAATGCATAATATTTACACTGTGAAACCAACAGGAAGTAACAAGCAGTGGCAGAGAGGCAGTAGATTTCAAAAAGCCAGAGTTTTATATAGGTTTTCGGTTTTTTTACAATAGTGTGCTAATCAGCATAATTGTATATATAAAAATTAAAATATAGCAGAGCGTCCCATTACAGAAATCTGAGTTGTCTGAACTGCTGCCATTACTTGCTAACCATTTACATGCAACACCTGCTAGGACTGACTTTTTGTTTTTAAAGTGTAAAGTAATTCGAGGTTTAAGAGACAAACATTAATTTGTGTACAAAATTGAAAACTGCACTCAAGAATTGTACTGGTCATAAGCCTCTTCCATACGGAAGGGGAAGGAAAGAAAGAAGTTCCACTGGCAGAAAGTGGTCTCTTTCCATTCAATAATTTTCAAAGGCAATGCATAGACTGAGAATACCTGGATGGTAAACTCCAGGGACTCTGGAAACAAACAGCTTTCACACACGTGACCTTTGCAGGAGGCCTTTCCTTGCATTGGATGGCAATGGCTGACAGCAAATAACGGGCACCAGGTGTACAAGTAAGTAGATCTTGCAAAATACTAAGATGGGGCAGTTGTTAATATACAATTTGAACTATATATACAATATAATGGAATGTATCCCCTCCCAAAACTGGTTTATGAAACAATTGGACCTTTCTATACTAGCCTTATGACTCAGCTATCCTTCTAACGAAAATATAAGTACACAAGAGACTTGCATGGAAAGCAAAATTTATGGGGCATTTTACAGGAACTACTGACAAAGCTACTTAATGGCATTTCTGCTTTTAAAGTAATTTTGTTAGATATAATTGAAAACATCTGTGTATAAAATGTCCTGACAGAATTCAACATGGAGCTTTGGTGACAAACCACTTCAATAACAATGAGGTGAAAAATTAAAGTATTTAAGATAACTCAGACTGAATAGGAAATGGAATGCCAATATGGCAGTTAACCTTTTTTCTGTTGTTTTTAAACAGGAAAGTCTCTTGCACCAGCAGAATCCCGTATACAGACAGAGAAGTAGGGAATACAGCACTTATAATTCCCATGAAACAAAAGCTGATTCGTCATGTGAGAAGGTACAAATTACAGAAAACATGAATAGTCAATAAAAGAGAAACAACTGGTTTACATGAAAGAAGAGAGAACACTTCAGTCTGCAGTTATTTTGTGAAAGCTGCTACAACAGCCCACAGAACCTCATTTGTGTTGGTTTTCATACATTCAACCTCAGGGTCTAAATCCAGGAGCTGCCGCACTCTCTTTGTGGCTAGATCATACTGCTCATCCAGGAGGGGGGCAAAAGCGTTCTCCAGAACATCTGAGGCGTGGGCTAAATACACGAGTGCCAGCAAGCGCTTGTCCATGCGGTGAGGGTCGTTCACCCACTTGTCAAGAACTGCCTCCTGAACCTTCTTGATGAGGCGCTGTTTGATGTTGTTGTTGGTGAGAGGGTGTGTAGTCATGTCAAAAAGAAGGAAGTTCTGTTTCTCTGTTGTCAGTACACCTTTTTCCACTAGATTTTTAGCTAACCGTTCACGGACGTTTCGTAGTTGGTAGTGCAACTTCAGCGGGTTCCATGTTTCACCTAAAAAAGCAAGAAAACCACACAACACTCAGACAAGGTTTAAGCTGTACTGTTGCAGTGATTTTTCTCCCCTCTGTGGTGCAGAATGAGCTGTCAAAATCATACAGCTGACTACAAGACACTGTGCTCCTGTCAGTATTTCTCTGATCCCTGGCACAGAGACAGAGACCAGGAGAACCTCCTTGGAGCAGCTTCGGGGTACATTTGCAGTTTGGATGAAACAGTAGCTAAGCCACATCTTGATTAAGGGTATGGCAAACAGTCTTGTAAATCGAAAACCAAACCAGTTATGAAGAGTTTACTTTAAGTAACAATAAAATAAAACCAAGCATCTTCTACAGTCTTTGTCTGAGTCCAGTCTTGTACCATTTCAGAGACTGGAAGAAGTCTTACTGCCTTTGCCACAGAGAAAAGCTAATGCACACCTACCCAGTACATTATTTCTTCCAGGTTTCCATTCTCATCCTCCTTCTTACCTCCACCAGATGGAACAGTGACCATGCACTGTGAGAGTGTGTGTGGCACAGGTGTGCACACAGGAAGCACATACTGAGCTGGGCCTTTAATGTTTCCATATAAATTATTTCTAATGTCTTTTGCTAAGGCAGGAGAGCTGGGCCCTTCAGAGCGTGTGATTGCATGTGTATAGAGGAGGAAATTGAAAAAGCACAAAATCAGCATCCGCAGCTACTAATAAAGCTAAAACTGTTTGGCAAGGAGAATTCTACCTTTGCTTAGGAATTTACTTAACAGGCTAAAAATTTTAATTCTGGCTTACTTAAGCATTTACTGTAAGTATTAAAAACCCCTTCTGACGTAAAAGACTGTGCATTTTTAGAGACAAGAAAAGAAACAGCATTAAGTATTGCTGACATAGATGGAGGTTTTCCATAAATGATATGAGAATTTCTGTACCAAACTTCTGAAAAATTTATTGGTTAACATAAAATAGTAACAACAACAGTAATAAACCACAGAGGAGTTCGAGGTTTCTCCCACTGTGATGGAGGGTGACACACACTGTATCCAAGTAACAGCCAAGTTAAGTGAACAAATGAGGTGATTCCAACTGCAGAGTAAAAGGCAGAGAACCCAAACAGGCCTCAACTACTCAAGTCTGTAAGGGTCTCACACACCACTGAATGTGATTCCCCAATTTGATCATGAATGAAACTATCATACAAACACAAACAAGTTTCCTTACCACCTTTCACAAGGCAAAGGCTATTTCCTAGATTTTTCATTTCCCATGTGGATGAAACTCAGTGCTGTGGTGACACCTTGTGACCAAGCTCCTCAATTGCACAGACACTTGCAGAGAGACAGATGTGTACTACATCTGCAGAAAACCTGACATTTTGATCCAAACTCTGTATTCCTTACACTTGCTTCCCTTAGAGGGTACCTTATAAACATCAGCCTGGCCAACACCACCTCACATGTCCATATATGTATTTCCATGATGGCTCTGAACTCACATGTACTGTAACTTCAAGCAGCATTCTCCACATCACTGAAAATTACGGATAGTTATTTTCCAGGATCAGCCTCGGCCCTAAAGCAAAATTCTAACAGAGTTTACTAATTTATTAAATGATACAAAACAAAACAAAACCAAAACAAATCAACCAAAACAAACAACCGAACAACCTAAAACCAAAACAAGCCCCCAAAAAACCCACTGAAGTATTTTTCTTCAGAGGACAGTCCTCTAAACCATGGGAAATGCAAAGAACACTAATGCCATCCAAGAATTAGTAATTAATAAACATATGTAAGTTAAAATGACTGATTCAAGCCTTAGCCACAGCACTGATGATAACTTTCTTTCCAGAGCCAAAACTCAGCAGGATCAGGAAAACCTTAGCTTAGCTCAAAGAAAACCTTCAACACTTGTTCATTCATTAGTTGACCTTTTTTGAGACAGTCCCAACTTGATGTGTGTTGCACCGGGAGAGAAGGTGAAATGTCAGCAGAAATTATGTATTTGGGACAAGAAAAATGAATTGTTTTTGCAGGCTGTAAAAAGGAAGGGGAACTGAGTGAGAACTGAACTGCACAGCTCTGCAGCAGCCATGCCCCCTCTGGATCTGGGCTGCTTTGTAGTCCTGTCTTCCCGCTGCCTGACAGCCAAGGAGCAGGATAGGAGGGATGGCAAGGACCTGAGAAGGAACTGGTGTGCAAGGAAGGCTGTTTAAGGTGGTGCAGAACAAATGGGAAGAACAAAGAAAACAAGAAAGCAGAGAAAGGCGAAGAGATTTTGCTTATTTTTGCAGCTCTTTGGTTGCAAGAATTAATAGGTTCAGAGAGGCAACTTCCAAGTCTCATTATCCCCCACTTCCCAGTCATGTTCGTATAAAAAACAGGGTTTTTCTTCCTGCGCTGTTTGCAAAACTCAAGTACAGCTCTGATCTACTCCAAGCGAGCTGTATGTTACATGTTTTGTGCAAAAGGACTGGTGATCAATTCTGTCTACAGTTCAGCCTGGAGAAGAGAAGGCGCTATGAAAATCTTACTGCAGCCTTTCAGTACTTAAAGGGGGACTACAAGAAAGATGGGGTCAGACATTTTAGAAGGGCCTGGGACATGGAGTAATGGTTTTAAAGGGAAGGAGGGCTGATTGAGCTTAGATATAGAAAGAAGTTTTTTACAATGAGGGTGCTAAAACACTAGAACAGATGGCCCAGAGTGCTGGTGGATGCCCCATCCCTGGGAACACCCAAAGTCAGGTTGGATGGGGCTCTGAGCAACCTAGTCTCGTGGAAGGTCCCTGGTACCTGCTGATTGCAGAGGGGTTAGACTAGATGGCCTGTAAATGTCGCTTCCAACCAAAACTATTCATAATTCTATAACTGATGCTTCATTTTTTTGCAACTACTTACTACCTTTAGAGGAAGAGCTCTATGCAAAGTACTCATCTTGAAAACTTTGTTTTGATCAACAAGAAGTATCTAATATTTTAAAATATTTATTACACTTCTTCAGATAACAAAAAAGTAGAACTCTTGACTCTTTATTGTTTTCTTATGATTAATGGCCAAATCACCCAAGTTTACGTCTGAGCCAAGAGCTCCTTATCTCCTTTCTTTATCGAAAGATCTGAATATTCAATCCACACACTCAGGCTCCAAGCTTCCACTAACCCTCATTTCCAAATACAGAGAAAGGCATTACATCTCCCGGGTGCAGTCCTGATTTACTTCAGAGTCAGCGGAAGGCACCTCTTCCACCGAGCTGAGATGTCCTCTGACACTTCCATACAGATCCTTTCTGTACCAAGTTAAGTCAAAAGCAACAGTTACTTATATTTGATTAAAGGCTATAATCAACAAGAGACTACCCTAGAGGACAGACTAATTAACTTTTTTGCATATTTTCTCTCAATATAATCTCTAGTGATGCCAGATAATTAGCTTTATTTGGATAAAAAAAGCAAATACGTTATGTCCAAGGCTTACCACTAAGCAGTTCAATCCAATTTTGTACTGTTTCAGGAGGCTGGGTCTCTTTTATGTGTTTCAGAGCTTCATCAAGCAGAACATCCCCTGTAGGAGCATCTGACTTGCAAATCACCTAAGATTGAATAAAATGCAGTCAGTATTTTGATTTCATTCATATACGATAAACACACCCACCAATAAAATACCTGTTATAAAAACCAAAAGAATTTTTTTTCAGTAAGGAACTCTCTCCTGAGAATATACAACTTTTAAAAACCCAAACCTTAGTTGTTAAAAAAAACCAGCTTTAATTCAAAGATATGTTAGGTCTGAAGTTATCTTAGTTTAACCTTAATGGACTAAAACTACAGTATGAATAACTTAACACTTAATTTTTTTTCAGGAAAATAATTCAATTATTCAGCTAGGTCCTATGCTACTTCCCCAAAACAAACTACACTACACTAAATTAGTCTCTGATGGCAGTCTATTTTACTGCTTCAAGTCAATTTATTCAAAATACTGAGTTAAACAATTACGTTGTGTTAAAATTTAAAAAAAACAATTAAAAACTGAAAAAATACAATGACTAGTTTTCTACAATGTATTAATGGATAAAAATAGGTTCATGACAACATCTGCAAGTTTTACAGCTCTAAAGAACACATTGCCAGGTGATACTGTTCCATTTAGTAACAGTTAAACTGCAATATATTATGGAAAATATATATGCAGTAATAAACCCTAAATATGCAACAATAAATACAATATCATATGAGTCTGCTATTTAATGACTTCTAAAATTATCTGAGCTCTTCACTCAGGAAAGCACAACAAAAAGAATTTATTCAGAGTAACGTAATAAAATTTAAGAACTTGAGTAACTGCTTGTTTGCCAATGTAAGCAGTTACGTAAACCATGTACAAATACTTTTTTTTCTGGTCAGAAAATCAGGAGCACCAAATGAAAATGTACAGATTAAACTAGCCCAAGTCAGTATATTTAAATAAAATCAGTCTTTACTAATAGAAGAATTACTGCAATTTCAAATCATTATTATTATTATTACTACTACTAAATCTGGCAACTTAAATAGTTTTACAAGTTAGCACTTTATAAGCATTAGGGAAAATGTAAAAGGCAATTGACAGAAAAACAAATACATCAACAAAATTCCATATATGTGTGTGTGTGTATATATATGTATGTATAAAAAGCAAAAAATGAAAGCTCTTATTTTTCCTAACGCTTCAGAGTAGTCAGAAAGGTGTCCTGGAAATGTCCTACTGAAATACATCTCAAGTTTATTTCTGTTTCATAGTTTTAATAATCCTTACTACAAACAACAGAGTGCAAGGCATTTTCACAGGGTCTGCTGACACTGAATGAGTTGCAATGATAAGACAACTTCAACCCCAGCATGATGATCCCCAGCGGGTGTAAAAAAGCATACAGAATCTATGAGATTTAATGAAAATTGCTCAAGAGATCTTTGCAAGTACCTAAGAGGTCATAGCTGGAATGATATTTTCAATTTAGATGGTCTGTATAAAGCACAGAAACCAAGACTTTCAATAAAAGTCAGCAAGAATGAACCAGTCCACAATGTCAGGCCAAAAAGAACGACGTATATTTAGATATGGAAAGTGAGATATTTAAAAAAGAGAGCAACAAACAGTAGTTCAGGGTGCCTGCTTTGGGAAATATAAAAGATATCAGCTTAGTCTAGAAATACAGAAGACTTAGGTAAATTAAACACCCAGGGAACTGCTGAACTGCATTCAGTGGAGAATTTTAAGACTAAATGTCTACCAGAGAGGGACCAGAGAAACCTCACTATCTGTTACAGCACCAAGATCAGATAGTCTCTTGAGATACTGTCCAGGTCTCCATTTTGGGGAGATCACTTCAACATGCACTTTGGGTATTTGGACTTAAGAACATACCTGCACTTTACCCCAGATGATTATTTGAAACTAATACACAACAATACATATTTATCTTTCTGAATTACAAACTTTCAAAGCATTACTCAAAACCTTTATTACCGACATATAAATTATATTACACATCTTCCAGCTTTGTATGAAGATCCTGAAATTTTGGACGTGCCTGTTCTCTCTTTGTACAGCAGCCTACTTCAAGATGGGATTTTAAGCTGCTAGACTGCAGCTATTAATAGTAATCTTTCAGATACTGCTTTAATAATTAGTCTAAAACCACCCAACTTACTCACCCTCACTTCTTTTTAAAACCGACGTTCCAGCAGCATTTCAGTTTCTTTGAAGTGCCCCATGCTGAGTTTCACAGTAACCCCAGTTACATTGGATCGCTCCAAGCTGCTGCAGTTGGTACCTGGTACTCACCACCTCACTTTAACGGGCAAGATGTGCAATGGGAAGTCATCTTTTTAACCTGATTTATTATTGGAAACAAACCTCACTGAGGAGATTACAAATGCTTTGAAGTCCAGGATATAAGTAAGGGGGGAGTTTTTAAGTTTAGAAAATAGCTTTCCTTGCTTATTTGTGGTTAAAATACTCTTTTCCACTACTGCAAAGAGTTTCAGAAGCTAGCATGAATCCATGCTAGTATGAATCCACTCCACAACAGTGCAAGCTTGAACATACAGGCATTTAGAGGAAAGAGCTGTAAGGAGCACAGAGACCCCAATTCAACTCAATCAGGATCCATAAGCTCTCGTGAAGCCACAGTGCACAGAGATTTTGTTCCCAAGTTTACTGCTCTCTGCAGCCAGGCACACTGCACTGTTTCTCCTCACTTCTCTGCTACACAGCGCTGTTCCTTCAGCCAAGACTAACTTTTCCCTCAAATAAACGTATTTTGGTTCACACTCCCGTAATATCTCCCTTCCCCTCCCCTTCCCAGCACATGGAGACAGGCAACAGCAGAAGCCCAGCCACCTCTGTATCTTCACAGATCTGCTCTTTCTTGAAGGACGTAGTGATGAATGCTTCTTGCACAACTCTCTTCGGAGTGGGAAATTGGATGGGCCTGGGATCTCGTGAGTTGAATCACCACAGAAGATTCAGCATCCACGGGGACTTTTCTCCTCCCTTTTAACAGTGGGACTAAGGTAGACAAAGGAGTGAAGATCCTGATTCTTCAGAGACAATGGTGTGACTGCAAAAGTTTTCTTTATTCCAATTTCTGAGTCATTTATCAGGTACTAGATTTGCCTGTTACTCATCTACTAAGGATATTTCAATTATACAGAACATTTAATCTGCATTTTTCAAAATGCAGCTCTGCAATTAAGCAAAGCTAAAGCTTAAGCACTTCTTGTGTTTATATTTAAGTAAACTTCATTTTCTAGTTTTAATACAAAAATTCCGTCATGCATAAATTTGCCAGAATTGTTAGCAATAAAATACTGAAGCAAATCTGCCAAGGCTTTGTTGGGATTCCTTTTGCTGTTAATAACTGTATTGATTTGGTTTGTTCTCTGATGCTCTAAGGCAATGTAGAGTGCCATCTTCTATTTTCAGAACCACTTGCAAACTTCAACATTCATTTATTTGTTTCTAGTATTGATTCCTGCAAACAGAACTCCAAAATGATGCAATGATTTCATACTCTTAAGCCAAATTTATAAGGATGTTGCAACGTGTAATACATCATATCCACTTTCAAAGTTTCACTGATGTCCATCAAGTTCTTGGCTACTCTTTTTCTCAGTCTCATCTGACTCTCTGTGGCATTCAACCATGGATTCTAAGCATCTTGATCCATTCTTAAGCGCTATCTTAAAAACTGCAAATTATTATCAGCAGAGATCAACCTGATTTAAGGCTTTAAATGGAAATCACTGTAGCTACCATTCTTTAAAGTTAATTATACGATCGAAGCCACAGTTAGCTTATTATAAATCTGTACTACTGCCCAAAGAACCAGTTCTACCCTCTGCTTGTCCTCACCTTATCACTTGTGCCCCAACTGATGACAAGATCAAGAGAATGGTTCAAGTAAAAACTAACCTGATCAAAATGAATTCGTTTTCAGACAGAGGGGCTACCTGACAAAGCTGCACAAAGCTACTAACGCCTTGAGAAAGACCCCATTAAGCCTCTTCACGGGCTACAGGGACTGATGCTTGAACTCCTCCCTTTCAGACTATGGCTTGGAGACACAGGGGTTGGATCCACAAACCAGAGCTTTGAGTTTTAAGGTGGTTTTACCTGGGGCGAGGAAGAGGAGGGCTGGCTTGAGAGGCAGAAGCTACAGAAAACTATTGCAAGTGAATCACAGCCTTGGATGTCTTATTAGACATTCAATTTACTAAGCACAGTACTTATTTCACAGCCGAAGTAAAGGGAATGGGGAGCAAAGCCTGCAGAAGCAGGACAAGGACACTTGACAGAGTGCAAACACTTAAATCTGGCCAATGCAAAAACTGGACTGAAATTTGGTGTTAATGGAAAACTTCAAATAAGTACAAAACAACACAAGTCATTGACAAGAATGATTTCTAAATTGATGGATGTAGTGCAGTTAGGGCTTTTATTTGCAGGAAAGTACTTAAGCAGAAAACAACCCTAAATTTTAAATTAATGCCTTTTTTATATAACCCTCCTGCCTGAAAATATAAAAGTATCTCAAATGGCCTACAACACCATAAAGAAGTAAACCTCTAAACTGCTTTTAGGTCACCTTAAACAAACACATCTTCCCAACCTTAAAACATGACAAAATTTAACAAAAAACACCCAACCACAAAAAACCAAGAACCAAACACAACCAAGACCAATAATTTTGCTTGTATTCTTTAGTGAATATCCATACAGGTTATTTTTCCATATTCCTAAAAAAACCAGCAACCCCACAGTTAATATTTCATATAGATAGAGCTGACAAGGTTTTCACAGAATGAAAATAACTCCTAAAGAACATTACTGAATGCCTAAGAAGCCAAAAGCTCTGGAGGAAAAAAAATGTGCGAACTAATCAATGCTGAATCTACTTAAATGAGGCTGAAAGAAGTAGGGGCTGTTTGTCTGAACAGAGGTCTGATTTTTCTGAAGTGAAGGAAGCTGAAAGAAGGTTGGGGAATTCATAAGCTTGCCTTAAAATTTAGCAAAAGATAATATTGACAGGGAAATATGCCATAAGAGAATTTATTTGTGGTGGACAGACAACATTTGACCATGTTTTCAATAGGCTTATTTTACAACTATCTTCTAAGACTGATTAAGTAAAAATTCTTGTAAGAGTGTGACTTTGCACATTTTGTACAAAGGAAGAATCCGGTGGTAAAAGTAAAAAACAAAGGCCTCAAATCTTCAGCCTAATTCATTGAAGGACCCTAGAAATGTGGGCATCTTAAAGGTCACAACCAATGTAACACACCAGTCTCATGCTTAAATTAGATACACTTTTGTGTTCTCAGGGGCCCCAAGTACAACGACGGTTTCTTTCCAATGCACTGCAAGCACAAACTGCATTATTGTGTACACCAGAAGTAAACTGGTGGCTTGCAGGACACATCTGGCAGGCTGTCAGTTATCCATTTCTTTCAGCCTCAGCCCACATCCCACTAGCACTGCAAAAGCCAGTTCCTTCAGCAGATTACAGCTGGAGTTACTGGCCACAGCTGCTGCCACCGCACTCTGGCCACAGCCACTGCCAACTGTTGGTGCAAGGCTCCCAGAAGTACCAGAAACACATTCAGAGAACAAACGTGAGCACAAAACAAGTTCCAAAGCTCTTTCAAGGCACTTCATCTCACCATTGAAACACATTTTAACTTTGCACATCCACTTTAGGTTATTACTCAGAACCATTATTGTCATATAAAGAAAAAAAGTCTTTTTCTCAGAATGAGTTGTACTTTATAGCTCCTGTACCACGTGGAGCATGACAGGGAAATGTGACCATTTTCTTCCACTTACCTTTCTTGTCAGCAGACTCTTGCGCCTCATTCCACAGGCCTCCAGCTGAAGACGCCCTCGCAGTGCCAATTCAATCAACATACAGCCACGCAATCCCGAGGAGATGCAATCATTCCAGAACGATGTGTAACCCTGAGAAGAATGACAGACAGTAAAGTATCTCCATCTCCTCCCGAAAGCAGAGAGATAAAGAGCCTTACTGCTTTCTCTAAGCAGTTCTCCTGCTCTCATACCCTTTTGAAGTGGCATCACTAGTCACTAGCTCCTGCCCTGAAAACATTAAAGAGAAACAGTCTCATCCCCTATTAGTTTTGACACTCAGTCTCTGCTGTTTGAAGCAAAGGGAAACCTCAGGAAAATGAAACAGAATGAAAGAGGGGGATACCAGAACTGTCAGCTATAAAGTGTAGTTTTATACATAGTAAAACTTACATCATTTTAAAGACATAGAGTATTTGGCTTTACTGACATGAGACAGGTTTATGAATGCACTGAGAAACAGTAACATGATTTTACATGCATGATAAATAGTAACCTGAAAATGGATATTAAGTAAACTATGGAGTATACTTGAAACAAATGTGGCAATCAGCACAAATCACAGAAGAGATTTTTTTGATTGAACATAGTAAACTAAAAGACAAAAGTTTTCAAAGAAATATTTGGAACAGCTACTATTTTGTCATTTAAATCTTTTGAAAACATGTATTTTTGTAGATCCAAGCATATAGTTCTTATGCAAACTGAAAAACACATTTATCCTAAGAAGCACACCACACCTACCATGATTTTTTAAAATCTGTTTCTGCATGGATAGCTACCTGCTTAAATGTCAGAACAGAGACCTTGAACCAATACATTTACTCACCAGTATCTAGAAGAACATGTACTAACTTGTAGTCCATTGTTCAATATTTATGACCCAAAAAAATCTTACAAAAAGAATTCTCTTTTATTTATAGAGTAGCCAACAGTGTTCTTGCATACTTTTTAATATTTGAGTATCTAATACAAAACAAAATCATTGAGAAACATTTTGTTTGCAGAAATATTTGATATGATCAATAAAGATCTTTCAAAACTGCTCCAGTGAAGCACTTCTGAGAATACTGAGTCTGGGATACTTTAGAGAAAGGTGCTGTACACAAGACAAGGGGCACGGGCAAATGAGCGGGTAGAGAGCTCTGCTTTTCATAAATTTGTCTTAAGCAGTAACAAAGACTTGCTTACAAAAAGAGCAAGTCAATTTTATTCTTTTTGCAGACAAAAGGTGCCCATGTATAAAGATACAAGATGCATATACCCTAAGTCCACTGAATTTACAAACCAGCCTAGCTAATGCCATCAATCACAGATTTTCAGGAATGTGATAATTCAGTAGTATGCTTCCACTTCGCACTCAGCTATTTTCAAGAGCCGTGTTATATAGATGACCAACACTTCTGAGGAAGTCTACAAAAGCCCTGAATCTCTAAGGTAATTACTGAAATATGTCCCATATATTTATTTTAAATGCCATAAATATAAGGTTGGAAAGGCATTTGAGAAGTTATCTAATCAGCCTTCTACTCTAGAGTTGATACTTTGCAATTATCAGCTACTCTTAATACTGCCATTCTGTTATTAAGATTTTGGTTGGCACCAGACATTTCTTTGTGAAACAGTATGCACAAGAAGGTGCAGTATTTGCTTCAGTGGGAAGAGATATGACTCCCACATTCTATTTCCAATGAGTCTCTTTACACAGTAATTTCTGAAATCAGACAACACATATGCAAACTAAAAATCAACCGCACAAACTCACAGGCACGATAAATTTACATTTCTTTATGTTCACAGAAAGTGTTATATTATGATGCAAATACAGTGCTTAGGTTTTCCCCCCTTTTAGTAATGAAAGCTGATTTTATTTTAAAAATTACTGGTTTTCAATGAAGTTACATTAATTACACCACTCCCAGCAGCAATTAACAGATGCAAACTCCTCTTTTCCACTAGTTAACACAGGCTGTGGGCTGCAGAGAGATACAGGCTCATAAGATAATTCAAAAGTGACCATGGGAGATCTCTAGTCCAGCATCCTTCTGCAAGCAGGTTCAGTTCTGAAGTCAGGTCAAGTTGCTCAGAGTTCTATTCAGGTAAGTCTTGAAAACCTCCAAGAATGGAGACTGCACAACCACTCAAGAGTTTTTAACCAAGTGATCCTGAAAGACAGCTCAAAAAGATTACATCCTTCATAAATGGAACTGCTTGCTCTGGTGGGTTGGATGACATTAAAGTCATGAGAATGTATACTGCCTCACCATGTTCTTATTTTCTTTCTGTCCCCCAGGCTCAGGGTTCACAGGTGATCCTCTAGAGAAGGAACACTGTATTTCCATTCACAGAGATTGCACAGCTATGAACAGAGTTAGGAAGGCTACATTTTTCAATCCATTAAACTGGTCTTTCCAGATTGTTCAGGGAGATGAACTGATTGATTTTGACACCTACTGCAAAGATACCAGACAATCGAAGGAACCGTCACAGAACATCAGTTTAGCACACAACAGTCTAACTAATCATCCTTTAAATTAACTCAAACTTCTTGAAGTAACTAAAACTGAATGGGAGACACTTATCTTTGACACTCCAAACATGCATACAGCATTATTAATAAAAGGTGCACAAAAGAGAAACAAAGGGGTGAAGAATATTAATAATATATGGAGAGGTAGAATGGCAACATGGAATAATGTACTATTTGTAAAGGAAACAAGGGCTAAAAGGTGATAAACAAAGCTAGCTCACAGGTTAGAAAAGTCAGCGGCAAATTTATATTTTTCTATTCAACTGTTTTTACAGGAAGGAAAAAGTTTTTTTTAAATCCTTGACTACAATGGATCTGTAAACCACACATGAACCAGAATGAACTCAATGTACATTGGGAAGTTATCATCCTGAGCCCACCACTCCCTGAATGTGTTCTGGCCACTGCTTTTTACAGCATACGGAACAAGACAGGGATGTGGTTTTTAACACTGTTATTCCAAATTCCTAGCAGTCTCGGAACACTTGAGGATTAAATACCACTTTTCAGAAACGCAACTCATGCCACTTTTTAATGCTCTTAGACAGCACTAGTTTTCTCACAAACACCAAGTATTTTTACTTTATCCATTTGCCTGCAAGTCTCATAGTTTTATAAACTTTCTAACTCAAAGAAATACTTATTTCGTTCAAGTTGCTAAGCAGCAGGGGGGAAGACTTACAAAGCAGGAGATTATTTTTATCTGACAGCAATCACACCAGAATAGCACTTTAAGCTATGAATAGCTTGCAAGACAAAATTTTAAATCTACAATGACTCAAAGATCAAAAGACTGTTTACAACTGTCATGTTTATTTACACAAACACAGCACAAAAGCATTTTTCATCAGACCTGACCTAGAAACTTTCAGATATAAACTAGTTTTGCTAGACAAGCATAAAGGGAAATAAGAATAAAGTTTACACCAAGAACTTGTTACCATATTAACTTTGAAAGCTCAGACTTTCCATCCAGCTATGGCAAAGCACCAAGCTAAGATTAAGATCCAATTTGAGCTTTAAGAAAAGGTTATTCAAAACCCATGTTCATTAGGCCATTTCTTTCCCACCAGCTCCTATGGCATTTATTCACTTTCTCCTATTCCCATGCCTTTTACCCGAGTTCCAGCTCACACCAGTTCAGTTATTCATTAATCACTTGAAACTCTCACCTATTAAACAGTCCACTGTATTACAAAGGCTAATTACCTAAACTACCTTCCCTTCCACTTCCTGCTTCTACTTTGTCTTTTTAAATCCATTATGTTACTTGGGAGATTTTAAAATTCAAAGATTGATTGTAAATTTTCTTTTCTCTAAAAAAAGATAGCTAACACCTTTCTGATCCAATAAGGCACTGCAGCAATGACCACTATAATTTAGTAAGTATGCAAGAAATCAGAATGAGAAGACTAATGTCATCAGATGTGCCTGAAGGTATTTGGTGCCAAATATGTTAGTGACTTCCACACAATTAAGGCTGCTTTAAGACTTGGAAAAAACTTAAGATCGTTTCACTTAAGCACAAAACAGCCAACCTTCACAGAGCAGTGACTCTCACAGTTACTTCTCACACTGCTGCTACTCAGCTTCCAGGCCACTGTCAAACTAACTCTATTTGAAACCAAAAAAAAGCAATTGAAAAAACCAAACAGAAAGACCCCACCGAACAAACATCACTATTACCTGTTTCCCAAGCGCAATTTAAAACTACCCAGCAGTAACAGTGCAAAAAAATGCAATTCAATTAGAAGAAATCTCTAATGGATTATGGAGTAAAGTTAAAAAAAAAAAAAAAAGGAAAACTTTCTCAATAAAATAGACTACAAAAGACCAGGTAATCTTTTCCTTCAAATACTCTGTTTTATGCATCAGAGTTGCTAAAAATCTCTTTCCACTACAGATATATACATTCTATCTCCACTTCTACAGTTAACTCAGAATAGGTAAGCAGCAATTCCACTATACCTGGCACATGCCACAAAAGAGCAGGAAAGAGTAAAGAATCCATGGAAATCTCTCAGATTCAAGAGAAAGAAAAAGAAAAATGCTTGCGGAGTTACAACCCTGTGGCTTCAAAATACACACATGATGATATAAATAAATATGTTATGTTTAACTCACGTGGTTAAGGCCGCCTATTTACAGAACAGAGACTGTAGTTGCCAATGCATTCTAATCCATCGAGTCTCAAGCTATTACAGATTACTCTGCAGACCACAGAGCCATTGCAAATGGAAATCACATTTTCTGAGTCTTTAAAAAAGCATCATAAAGTCATGCAATAGTCTGTGAAGGTAACTGGTGCGTTACAACCACCAACTCACTAAAAAAATTAAGTATTTCTTTATTTTAGCACAACAGGCCCCTTGGGCCCATCCTCAGATCCACACAGCCTCATATTCAGTATCACAGGTCAGCATGAGGTCAAAGTTTTGGCCCTGACTCAGACTCAATTTACATTTATGAAGAACCACAACAGAAGTTTCTCTGGGATAATGCACATAACATTGCCCTGTCTATGCTTCTATTACTAAAAGCTTTTTCATTCTACATTAAAACTTAATAAAATACTCCTTAGACCCTCACCTAGCACCCTCTATTTAAAAAAAAAAATCTATGGTAAACACATTGAAATAAACCAGACAATTGAAGGGAACTTTCTAAAGGAGAAACATCACTACAGCTACCCAAACATCTGAATTCCTGTTCTCAGGAAATTCCAAATTCTTATTTTATGAAAGACACGAACAAAAAGACTTTGAAATTTTGGTAAATAATGCCATTTCTGAAACTTTGTGAATAGACAAAACAAATAAAATGTTGGTTTAACCCTTTCCAGCCATGGCAGCTCAATCAGAAGAGAAGCTGGCCAACTAACAGAAAGCAGAAGTGAACAATTACAGTTCTCAGGAGTTTGGAAGTCCCAGCTCCAAGGTAACAGATCTTACAGTCTAGTCAGAAGACATCTTTAGTCTGAAGAAATCCTTAACTTCGGGGTTTCTCAGCTAGGGGACACAATCTAGGTTAAAGAAAGCTTTCATATCAGCAAACAGTAAATTCTGAATTTAGAGGTACCCGTTTCTCTATTAAGAATAGCATTTCAGAGAAAAAACTGCAACAAGTTCTACTTGGATGATGAAAGGTAAGAAAAATTAAACTTCTCAAACTTGCTGGAGTTTGCTATTAGTTTTATTATTTGTGCATTCAAACAATGTGTTGGGGGTAGCAATGTTAAAGCTCTGACATATAAAACTATTGGTTTATATACAAACGAGTGCTGTGCTTTTCCAAACAGGGGTTTCTTCCTTGCTATCTATTCTTTCCAATATGTGGAAGACTATTCTTATGGTATGTTCTCAGAAATCACAGATGACAAACATACTGGAAAATATTCCGTGTTTGCTGGCATCACGGGAAGTTAGTGAGAGCAATTATCTCCAGGTCCAATTAGGGGTCCTTGCCAATACACATGTCAGAATAATAAATATATAGTTTGGAGACACATAAAACACACAACATTCAGTTCTACTGTTCAGATGAGAATAAGAGGAAACAGTTGTCAAGAACGTACAGTCTGAGATGGACTAACTAAAGTGAATGTGGAACTTGGAAAAAAAACCCTTCACAGTCAGTTCAGGTCACCTGTAAGACTGGACAAGGTAAACTGACTCATCTGCTGGTGTAAATTTTATTATGAGCTATATTTTCATGTTGAATAGCACAATTAGCAAAGAGCCTACTTACGTCCAGCTTTTACACAGCAGTGTCATGAAAGAAACTCATATTCTATATATACACAAATTCAGATTAATTTTCTTAGAGGTACTAAAATTGGCAGAGAGAAACACTAGGGAAAAAACAGTAGGAAAGGAAATAGGACAAAATCATACCCCCATGCTTGATTACTTTCCCAGCACCAGCAACTCTTTTGAATCACTACTATTTTTCCTTGGAGAGATTAATTTCAGTTTTACTGACCTTTCAGATCAATGTCACCATATCTCATTTTAACCTTGCATGTAAATGGTGAAGGTACGTCCTCCCCCGTATCTTCATTTAAGCCATTTGAGAACTGAACCCAGGAAAGTAGTCCAAAGCCTGAACTGCTGAAGACAAAGTACTTTTTCACTCCATGGAAGTACACTGCTGTTCTCTCTCGAGTCCACAGCAGCATTTCTGTTGTCAGCCAGATGAGAAATGGTCTGTCTGAGAGCGAATGAATGGCCAGTCTCCTCACCTGATTCACCATGCAGGTGAACAAATTTCAGAGATAGAACGGGAAAAGGAAGAAATGGAGCTGGGACAGACAGCAAAAGGCAAGAGCATCCTTTTCAGTGATAAGCCACACTTCAATAAAATTGCATTCAAATCCTGAATAGTTTTTATAACCTGAATAGTTACAGCTACAACTTAACCTTTGGGATAAAGAACTGGGGCAAAAAAATTTTATGCTATTGGGATACCTGTATTGAAGCCATTCATGAGCAGAATCTGCTCAGAAAATATAAAAAGCATAAAGCTTAAGGTATCATGCACTATTCATCATTACCTTCAGTTCTCCATTTTGGACCTCAGCAAAGATTACCCTGATGATCATAAATTGGAAGTTGTATTATTTAAATCTGGTAAGACACATCTGATATATTATTTAAATCTGATGCAATAACATCCCTTTCTGATTCTCTGAAGCAACAATAAGTTTTTTCAGAGGTGCCTACTAGCCTATTCTCAGCCCATACAAAGTATAGAGAACAAAATAATGTAAGATCATCATCTATCGCTCATTTGAAATCTACTGCAAAAGACAAGTACAGACAATTTATCTTGCCATAGGGGCTGTGGCATGTTTTATTTCATAATGGACTTAATCACAATTCTGATAGAATTGACACTTCTTTAGTCAGGGAGTTCCTCTCTGAAGTAGTACTGTGATCAGAAAAAGACAGCTGGGCAGGACAGAAGGGAAAGGATTAACAGCATACACTGTCCAGGGGCACTGCAGCAGATGAAGAGTTATTAGGAACTTTGATCTGCCACAGTTTTCATGCCAGAGATGTCTGCTTCCTTCCCCTTGCATCCTATCTCCAGTGTAAGAATCAGTCTCAAGCGACTTCACAACTTTAATCTGCGTCACAGCTACGACTGCTCATGAAACAAACACTGCTGAGTATTTTCATTTTAATGAAGACTACTAGCAGACTGAAAAGCACAGGGCTATCATATCCCCAAAAAAGACAACAACCATCTTATTATACTGTTTCCTTTTTGTAGTCTCTCTACATTTACTAATATTACTTTGAATTTTTGAAAGCACTTACATCACCTGAATAATTTCTAAGCTCATCTCTTTAAAGCTGCTCCCAAATCCAAATAGATAAAATACGAAATACAAACAGAATGTATAGAGAAAGGATAACAAAACTACCTGGTTTATTATAAATTATGTCTTAGTCTAGAACTTAATCCATTCTGTTGACCCACAAGCTTAATTTTAAGAATTCCACATGCATCTGCCAGCAGCATTCTTCTCTGACAGAAATACCACGTTTTCTTGGATCAAATGGAGATACCAAATGACAGCAGTAGGACAGGACAAAGAACAGTACCTGAGTATTGTCTTCTAACACCTGTACAGGATTCTGTTTTTACTTTCCTTTTTAGTGGAAGGTGAAGCTGCTGACTGGAACTCCTGATTGCAGAAAAATTAACTGTCTGATATTGTTGCAGGTAAGTAAATCTCTTCTTTGTGATAATACAACTATAAGCAGATATCTCAGGCAAATCTAAGTAACTGAGTTACTGAACAATAAAACTGAGCTATAAGTTTACGGACTCTTTAGATATGAAAAACTTAAAAGATAGCATTTTATTCAGGAACACCATAATTTTATAAGGAACAACTAATACACTTTTTTAATCTTTTGAGTGGGGTAGGAATCAGCAAGACTGATGCTATAGCTAATACTGAGCGTATTTTATAAAGATGCTTAATTTAATATTGAGTGTATTTTATAAAGTATTTGTCCAACAAATCTGATACCTGACTTTTTCAGTCAAAAAGTTAAATCACACAATTTTTAGATTATACCATAGTAATAAGATACACTTCAAACAAACAAAAAAACCCAAACAAACAAAAAAAAGGAAGCCTTTTCTTCCAGAACACTGTTTCAAGAAGCTGCACAACAAAACAAAAAGCAAATCGGTCTTGTAGAAATGAACACAAAATTTTTAAAAATACACAGACTTTTCCAAGTACTCAACAACAAACAGAAATGCTGGTCCATACTAGAATGCCTCTTGTACAGCCAGCCAGCATTTGTTCTACCTCAATCAGGTCCTTACACAGACTTCTGTGAACCTCTGATTCAGCTTCAGTAACCTTAGACAGACTAAACATATAAAGCACCTTGAAGTGCAGTGAGAACCAATTAAAAGTCTTTTTACCAACCTAACTAAACATATTTATAAGAATGTGGGGAAAATGCAAACAACAGAATATAATTATGGAAGAAGAGAAAAAGTAACAACTATAGCAACACTCAAAGACAGGCTGGAATGTCCAAAATCAGTAGAATCCTCAAGGTAAAATTAAACTGCTCTCACCATAGGTATCTTACTATATGAGCTGATTAATTTTCATCTTCAGGGAACCAAAAAGATCTTTTCTTTTCAATCAGGGTTATTGTAATTTATATCAACCTGAATGTAAGTGCAATCACAGCACAGAAGCTGCAGCTGACAATAATTCTCAAACAAGAACAGCAGACATGGTCAAATTATGCATGTGCTTTAATGACCCAGATATTCTGACACTTTCCAATATACATTCAAAACACATGAATCAGTTTATTAACTCTAATAGCTATCAATTTAACACTTCTAAATACTTCTAAAAAAAATCTCATACTCCATGACACTACAGTACTGCACAATGCCAGACATATTTAAATATAAAACCAAGTTCAGCTTCTCTGGCAGCATTCTCTGGCAAGACCCACATAAATTTATTTTGGCGAGGAACTGTGTGGTCTTAGCCCAGACTGAAAATAAAATGTTCAGGGTTAGGGCGTCCTGCTTGAATACCTCTTTAATAACAGTTTCAATCTCCTTCCCCTTCAACGGACCTATCAGACAAGGAAGTCAACAGAACTCCACAGTTGTGGAATACAAGAATGATGGTTAAGCTGAGAACACATTCAAATTTTTTTTCTCATGCTTAGAATTCCAAGACAACTGTCAATCCTGAAATGCAAAACTGAATTTTGGTTGAAACAGCCATGATTCAATAAAATTCATGATTATTAGCAAATTATTTAAAGACAAACCCTCCATTTCCTTACTAAATGGTTTTCACATCTACTGTCTGTCATATATTGATTTTCACTGCTTCTACAGACCAACCTGTTTTAAAACATTTGGTTAAAGACATGATCCAGCTTCACTTCATATGAATGCATTCAGAGAAGGCTATTTTCTATGTATTTATAGACAAACAACATATTTAATAACCAAAACTGAGAGTTTCATTTTTCAGATACCTCTAAAATGGGTAACAAATGAATTTCAGATCCAGCAAAAGAAATACAGTTGGAAAAGACATTTTGAAGACATTCTGAAGACAAGGTAATTTTAGTACACATTCATCCCTTTTACCAGTCATCAATCAAAAATCACAGAATCATATCCTATATTCTATGCTATCATATCCTGTATCCATGACCTCAGGCAGAAGGGACTCACAAGGATCATCAAGTCCAGCTCCTGGCCCTGCACAAGACACCCCCAACAATCCCACCATGTGCCCAAGGCATCTCCAGAATCTCGCTTCCCCCTACATTCAGGGTTGCCCCATTTCAACTGCAGAATCCAGAACCTGCCCTTGTTAAACTTCATACAGTAGGTGATGCCCAGCCTTCTGATTTGTCCAGGTCTCTCTGCAGAGTCTCTATGACTTTTAGGGAATCAACAGCTCCTCCCAAATTAGTGTCATCTGCAAACTTAACAATAATAACACTAAAAAGATAAAAGCTAGATGCCCCAAACTTGTAAATGTTAAAAAAATATTGAAGTAAAACATTGTTATAGGAATACTGCAGATTTTCTCATGTGTCAAGGGAAAAATTCTCAAACTTCAAGTCATGCGCAATTTAAACAAGTAAGCCATCACCTCCTCAACCCAGACACGTGCAGGAACTTCTAATGATACATCCTGACCTATCACACTTCTGAAAATTGGTATCTGTTTTAGAAAAAAAATGCAAGCCAGAGTGCAGGACTGTTTATTATTGTAATACTACAATGTGAGGAGTTTGATGCCTAACTCCAGCCCATCTTGACTTCCTCTTTTGATGCAAATGCAATCATTAGCCATTTTACTGGAACATAAGTTGCACTCTAGTTATAAATAGAAGATAAGTTAGAGAGGAAAATCTCCAAAATGTTCTGACAGTCAAACACTAGAAATACTTGAGGAAAGCATGCATACTTATTCCACAAAGCACCGTATTCTTGACAAGAAACTTGTCAGGTATTTGATTAACCTGCCACTGCATTTAAGAACAAGTAACACACAGCAGCTGATGTCAAGTGCTGAAAGCACTAAAGCCAAATGTTATTGCCCACATTTTCAAGCACGTACACAGGCATAAGTTACACAGGTGTATGCTACACGGACACATCTCTCATTAAAATGAAGATAATAAAAACCCCTGAATTTGCTAAGAGGAGGGAACTAGCACATGCACACTGCTGAACCCTTATGAGACCTCTGATTAAATCAACATTTAAGAGTCTGACTGCTCATTTAGAAAAGAAAAGACAAACTCAGAAGCCCAACTTTCATCACGATTAAGTGTATACACAAGCAGATAATGACTTCAAATATTTGCATGGCTCTTGCAAAGCCACCTTCCATCAGGGTCCAAGCTCTATGCTCCATATTGGCGCAAAATAAAGATGTAATTAGTTTGTTTAATAACCTTTTGATTTCTACAAACTGATTTCAACTCTACTTAGCTATTGTCACTGAACGTAAACTCTGACATTTGAAAGAAATGTTTAATTAGAATTGGTGCTTAAATCCTCCACGCCATGTATTTTACTATGAACAAGTCTTCCCACAGCAATAAGCAAATATGGCAGGATCAGACAAACAGCTCGGATTCTGCTATCAAGTTTACAGCACAAACCTTGCACGTGTTTGTTGTCTCCCAGTGCTGGCCTGAGTCTAGGTGGCAGCTAAGTTCCATATAACTGCTGCCCCAATCCCCTCAGCAGTACAGGGGCAGAGACAGGAAGCCCAGAAGTGGAAAAACAAACGTAAGTGAAGCCAAAGACTTGCTCAACACCTCCCACAAACAGACTGATGCTCCAGCAGTCCCCAAACTATGATCACCTACCCCTGTCTCTCTGCTTTCTTTTTATTGCTGACCATGGCACTACACAACCAGGGTATCCCTCTGGTCAGTTGGGGTCTGCTGTCCTGGCCGCTCCCATTCCCAGCCTCTGGGGCACCCCAACCTACCCACTGAGGGGGTGGGCAGAGTGGGAAACAGAGGCGGCCTTGATGCTGTGCAAACACTGTTCAGCAACTGAAAACACAGGGTGCGTGGTATCAACACTGTTTTGTGTTATCAACATTGTTTTGGTCAAAAATAAAAAACACAGCACCATACTGGCTGCTATGACGAAAATTAACGCTACCCCAGCCAGGTCCAGTCCACTTCTCTTAAAAACAGTAAGAGAAACCTAAATCTGGGATGTCCTAATACAGACAAAGCAGGTCCCCTACTGGCTGACTAAGTAACAGTTGAAGGTTTCACTAACTTTGACTAACTAGGCCACAATAATTACACTTGTAATTCCCTCCTCCAGGCTTATAAATACAGTGTATCTGCCCATAAATAAAACAGCTACCTGTTCCCTCTCTTTTTCTTTTACAGCAATTAAAAACACTGTGTTCAGAGCACTGTATTATTTCAAATTGGAGAGCTGTACAATGCTTAATTTTAAGGAATCTGCATCTGGTCATTAATGTGGATGAACTTCTAGAATCATGTTTTGGGTCTTTAAAAATAGTGTACATAAGGGAGTGAGATTCCCCTCTTCTTTGTCTAAACTTTACCTATCTTCCTTTCAGTTCTTTTCAGAACAAGCTTCTAGTTTCTCATGTGTTTCACTTGTCCAGGTGAAAAGAATTTTCAAGAAACAGAGTATCTCATAATAATGGCATGCCAACATTTTTGTTGTAAGAATAAAAACAATCCACTCACTGCACTTTTCTCACATTAAAAGGAACAAGTTCTTCCATTTAATACTTAACATATACTAACTAAACTGAAAGGCTCAGCTATAGTCTGCAGAAGCTGCTAAAGTTCCATTTAAATATCCAGCTCGGGCAAAGCAGTTGTACTTAGCCCCTCCTAAGCGATCAGTACAGATGGAACATCCACCTGGCATTTACCTCAAGGAGACAACAAGTGTTATATACTCGCCTTCTTCACTGTGCAGTGCAGAGGACACATTGAAATTGCAACACAATACGTACAGGATGCTTCTCTCGAGGTAGAGGCTGCCCAGCATGGAAGTGCCACGGTCAAATCAAGAGTCTACTGAAATTTAAAAAATGACAGTGCGATGTGCTAAATGATGAGCTAAATACAAACCTCCTGGTACAACTCACGTACAGAAGACAGCCTGGCAGCTAAGGACTCTGTAAATAACAACCACATGATGCTATCTAGTAAGGCCATAAAGGCAGATGACTAGAAACTACAGAGCAAAAAGCAGCTTACAAGCACTTAAAAGAGTATCAGCAACAGAAAGATACGCAAAAAGACAAATAAATTTCTCAGTGTGATGAGTAAATCCTGTAACATTCAAAATAACAAAAGAGCTCTTAAGCATAACACCCCTCCAGTAAAAAAGATCTAGTTTACAGGGTATATTACCTCAATGGTCCATCACAAACTAGGGAGAAAAAAGAGAGAAAAAAAGGGTGTTTAGGATAGGATATTCTGGGGGAGGGGGGAAAGACCTGGCATGCACAATACTGTTTCACACTCAGACTAACAGCTTAGTGATAGGACCACACACATTTGTGCTCCTACTCAACCAGGCTTACATATAGTGCGCTTGGAGGAAGAAAACAGTCATGAACTATTTTATGTGTAATCTCATAGTTTTTATGTCTGAACAGTGTATGTGAAATCATTCTGCAGTAATATTTTGTGATTATTTCTGAAAGAAAGCAAGTTACTGAAATTTATCTAAGATTTATTTGGAAGCCAGGAAAAATCCAGTCAAAAATGGCATATGGCAAGTTGACTAATTCTTTTCTTCCTTTACTAAAGGTTATGAGAAAACTGATTGATAATGTTGTCTGTGCAGAGGGAAGAAAGACACATATTTACTCCAGACTAGCTTCCCCTCTTCCCAATAATGCAACACAGAGGTGACTACATGCTGCAGTAATTACTTTATGAGTAAGAAATTCTTAAATGTACTGTCTGTAGCACTTAGTCTGGTCAATTTCGACTTGCAAAGAAGACCGGTTATGTGGAGCTTGACTAATTGAAATAAATGCTCTAGTACTTGGTCTCCAGTCAGACCAAAGAACACCTGAAAAAATATCAAGACCTCTTTATTACGAAGTATTATTTTCAGTTTCATTATTATTTCCCTTCTAGCAATAAAGAGCAATACTTTCTTATACAGAGTTCATACAAAATTTTTAACAAAAGCAGCTTGCTATAGGGAGAGGAAGAAGAGTTATGGCTCGTTTTTATGAGTTCTTGAGTTAAAGCTTTGTTTAAGAGCACTACAAAAAGCTGGAAAGCATCACTAAAAAGGCTCTGACAATGTTTTTGTCTTTGCTCTACACTAGATAGCCTGACATGAAAAAAGGGACATCACCACACTCAAAGCTATCCATAGAAAAATAATAGAGATTACAGATTAGCCATGCTATGAGAGCAGGGATAACCACACCAACTGCATGCAAATACTTCAAAATCAGCATCTTCTTCAAACAGTCCAAAAGCAGGACTTCCTCAGCAGCACAGTAAAGAGACTCTTTACTACATCTTGTAGCAAACAGAACTGAGGTACTCCTCCTCCCACACCTCCTATCTTCTTCTAGCCTGTAATTTATCTATGGACATGAAATAAAAAAAATAAAAAAGACCAAAAAGGTAGGCAACTATGAAAGAAGGACTTTTTCACCATAGACATTACATACTTTGTTGTTATTAGGCTCTGAATATTCGAGAAAAAGCACGTCTTTGTCCAGGTTTCAGCACATTCATACATCATTCTTCAACTGCAGTGTGAATGAATTCCCAGTAGACGCCTCTTCATGTTACACTTGTTTGTCTCAGAAATTTTCCAGCAAAACTTGGGCACTTCTAAGTTGACATTAAGCCTGTTGCTGAAACTTGTTTTAATGAGTGGAAAAAAATACTAAAAGGACACAAAGAAAACTTTTCAAAATCTGATAATTTCTTACAAAGGCAAAACCCCTCAGACTTCTGCATTATAATATGAGTTTCACCAAGTCAAATCTTAACAGCAGGAAAAATGCCACCCACACTTTGAATGTTTTCAAAATTCCCATGTCACCTTTAATGAAAATATCTTCAGGATTAAAATACAGAATTCAGAAACAAATCCAGACACTCACATTCGTAAGAATAAGAAAGAAACTACATTTTAGCAGTAATCTGATCAGCACAAAATAGCTCATCTGAAGCAGGCACACTAGATCCCTAAAAGCTTATTTCAATGTAATGAAAAATATCACAAGCTAGAGACCTTCACGTGACCTATCTTCGTAAGGCCATCAGACATAAAGCTATGCTACAAGACCAAATCTTCAGCAATAAATGAAAATTTTGAAGGCCAAAACACAAGCAACAGAGATCCAAGATAATTTCTGTACCTAATAAAGTGATATAACATTATTTCACTTTCACAAATGACATTTTAGTCTTCAGCTAAGAAAGGGTAAAAACCTCAAGAAATATTTACTTTTGCAATAGGCTCAGTACGCAGATATTTTTCAGCATACTTTACATGAGTATTCTTTCATCAAGTAAGGAGTTAGTTACAGATCAAATAAATATTTTATCTTAGTGGGTGCCAGGTCTCTCTAGCCGCCTAAATTTGTTTAGTTGTGGCAACTGTATAGAGAATAGAAGCAGCTGTGTGCATTGCTATACTTGAATAGATTCCCAACAAGTACCAAGAGAAAATTCCAAAAAGGAGGAAGAAATCCCCCCACAACCAAAAGAAGCCCTACATGTACAAAAAACTTAAATGAAATTCAGTGGAGAAACAATTACATAGCAGGGCCATCTAGTGACCTCTCAGTTTTTACAGGACTGAGTTACAAGATGTCTGGAGGACCTATAAAGAACAAACTACCCTGTACTCATCTCTTAGCTGTCCTTTTAAAGTAAGTTATATTCTAACTTTTAACATTTATCACTCCCTTCTTTTGGGAGCAATGATCTCAGACGCTTCCACAGTACTTCCACTGTAACTCCCTCTTGCTGTGGCTTTGACCTATCCTATCATAATACTTGTTTTCACCTAATACAGCGGTGTTTTACTTCAGTGCATGTCTTTTATTCCTATAGCAACCAGCTATTGCTCTGCTTTAAATGGATGAACCTGACGGCCTGTTCAAAGCATGTTTCTAAAGGGTTTCCAATTACATGTATGTGTTCTCGTGATGCTTCCCTGAAATATTTTAGTAATCTATTTTCTTCCAGTTTATTACCTGCTCCTCCAAGGACACGGCATCTGTCATGTTATGCAAGCAGGCACATATTTCAGCACACATCCCTCATAACCTATCTTGACTTTGAAATATGGAAATAGCTACGTGTAGACAGAAGATACAGATGGAAGTACCCCAGTGAAAATGAGCAACCAGAACACAGACATATCAAGTACAACTTAATTAGGCCAAACTGGTGGGGGAAACAACATTAACAAACAAAAAGGCCGTGTACAAGAAGCATGTTCAAATGCAGTTAATTGTGTCCACACATTAGAAATCAGATTGAGGGGTGGTGTGTTTGTTTGACAGTTGCCAGACATTCCCATCACTGAACCCATACTGCAGCAGCAACCAGACAACTCAAAAGTTTTGCTGTGGTTGTTTACAACCACAGCAAAACTCCTGAAAGCTGGAATCACATGAATATCTAACAATCTCCTAGAAACACTGAGCTCATCAATCCGTCACTAAAATGATCTTCATGAAAAACTGTTTCCTAATAGCAAAGATTCTTTCATCTACACTTACAAATTATAAATGGTAGCTCCATACATGTGAGGTATTTTGTATACAATTTAAATGAAGTTAAGCCATACTCACTAGTGAAACTAACTTTGTGAAAAAAAAATTACCTAAAAATCTGAATATCAAGTTAACAATGCATGTATTAGTGACTTTTCTGAGAAATAAGCTGTTTTTAAGGAAACCTGCTCTTTGGTCAAAATAGTGTCCTTATCTTCATATTTTTTATTTATATGTTCTTTGGCTAATCCAGTCTACTTTATCATATTTTTTGCTTATTTTAAAGTCAACACTAAATTGCTTTTTCCTGTTGGAATAAACAAGAAGGATGTTATCAGCTTTAAATTTACAGGCTTTCAACTGAGCTTGTATCTCATAAACCTGCCTTTGTCTGTCCCTTAGGCTTTGTATAGCTTCACATCTCTGCTTGCTCTCTTGAGAAAATCTCACACAAATGTTATGGTAAATCAATTCCATTGGAAGTAAAGACTTTGTAAAAAGCATTTCCAGATGTGTTAAGTAAGTTAGTTCTGCTTACTTATCATTAGAACAATACAGAACAAAAAAATATTCATCTTCAAATCAAGCCTAGAGTTTTATTTCCAGTTTTAAAGGAAAACACATGACAAGTGCTTTATATACAGGGGCACAAGCAGACCCAAAACCTAAGTCCAAATCCCAGTGTTTCAAGTCTAACAAAGCTCACAAACTATGGATCACAAAGCTCACAAGGTATGCTACAGTTCCTGCATTTAAGCCCCGTCCTAGAGATGACATTATGATTCTTTTTGTCTGATGTCTCCACTGCAAAATCTCAAGGGAGTTATGAATATCCATGCCACTGTAATCACTCTGTTACTTTTTCTATACAAAGGAATATGAGATAATCTGCAATGTATGTCACTGGTGCACTTAGGAAAGTCAAATACTTTATAACTTTGATAAACACAATTGCAAAGCTAGATTTTTAGGCCCAGTGTTAACTATTACCTTTTGATACACCACGAAGATTTGTGCCATATATTCCTTCTAGGCAGACATAATGCTCCCTACCTTGAAAGCTTTACAGCATAAGGCCCACAGATTCAGCACATTTAGCACACAATCCTGGTAAAAAGAAAAGAGCTGAAAGATCACCCAGTTTATACCACCTTCCTCAAAACTGCATCCTAGGCAATCCTGCCAGGAACCTCTCTTGCCACACCTCACTTACTTTTTCCCAACTATTCAGGTGTGTAGAAAGAGAAATGCGCATACGCACAAGCCTTCAATTCCACAGGTGGAAGCACACATCACTATCTACTGAATTTATCAGGATGCCATAACAAGGTCCACCTGAAAAAATGAGACTCCAAGAATATGCCCTAAAACACACAATCTGAGAGAGAAATAAAATGTTATTGCAACAGCTATATATACAGATCAGAGAGTCACAGAATAAGATGAGCTGGAAGGGACCCACAAGAATCATCAAGTCCACCTCCTGATGCTCCACAGCACCATGCCCAAGAGTCCCACCATGTGCCCGAGAGCATTGTCCAAATGCTTCTTGAACTCTGTCAGGCTTGGTGCTGTGATAAACCTACATGTGTTAAAAAAGCAAATGTTAACCAAGAGAACTACTCTTTATTCACATCATCCAGCAAATTTATTTTAGACGCAACACACTGTCAAAGGACATACAGCTTACCAGCTTCCCTCCCCCTTTATTTAGTCCTCATGAACAGGCATAGTATCAAGACACTTTCACTCAAATCAATGAACTGGATTAGTTAATTTACTTGTCACACAAGGAAAAAAAAGAGAAGAACAGGTTGCTTAATCAAATCCGTATTATATCTCATATCTAAATTAAAGGAATATTACGCTTCATCATACACCAAATCAAATTAATCTGCTTCCCTGACAGAACTGACATTCTGCAGTGTGTGTGCCTCATTCATATGGAAGAAAAATGCAACACACTGGTCGAAGTACACTTTCCTCAATGACTTACTCACAGTATCATAGCCAACCATTAAACTTTGAAATAATTAAAAACACAAAATTATATTAAAATGCCATTTCCTCATTTTGGCATGCTTCTCATCATTTATAGCCCATTTCTGTCATTTAAACCCTCCCCCCAATTTGATGACATTTTTCACATGCATTACTCTGCAAAGTGTTCGTAGAAAGGGGCTGCTCAGAGTTCTAGAGCACCTGAGGACCTCTTAAGTTACAGAGTTCTGTCTGACAAAACCCACAGGAGCAGAGAGATTTCTCCCATTAGAGCCAAGGGTAAGTGGAAGGAATATAAATGTGCCAGGTCCACCAAGGCCTTCAAGTGAAGCGCCGGCCTGGGGCCCTGGCCCCCATATTCAGGTCCACATCTTGCCTCAAGCCCTCTATATTCCCTCTCAGATGTATTTTTATAGAAAGCCCCTCTGAGAACCCCGCAACCAAAGGGTGGCGATGCAAACTATGCCGGGCTCCCCCTCCCCAAAATCCGAGCACCTTTTCCCCAGCTCCTCCAAAACATCGAGCCTCTTCCAGCCACATCACGTCCCCCGTCCCCTCTGCCCCCAACCCGCAGACACACTTACCCTGCAGCGCCCTTGCCCCCATCCCACCACCAGGTTCCCCTTCCCCCCCAAAAAACCGGTGTCCCTTCGGGCACCCCCTACCCAGCGCCCCCCGGCCGCACCTCACGGTCCTTGAGGCCCAGCAGCAGCACCTCCTCCATGAGAGTGAGCCGCGTTTCCTTGGAATCGCCCTTCTCGTCGTCGCCGGAGTCGTCCCGACGCCCTTCATCCTCGGGGCCGCCGCCGGCGCCTCGCTCCTTGTCGGCGGCGGCGCTGCGGGAGGCCTCGGTCCGGCGCTGCACCAGCCCGGAGCTGCGCTGGGTCAGGGAAGTCATGGCTGGCGGCGAGAGAACGGGACTCGGCGGCGGCTCGGGGAGGAGACGGGCCGGGCTGGGGCGGGAGCCGCTCCGCCCTACGCGCCCCGGCCGGGGGCAGGCATGGGGAACGGGACGTTCCCGGGGCGGCCGCGCTGGCAGCGGCAGCGGCTCAATATGGCGACGCGGGCTGATGTCAGCGGAGGATGTGGCAGCGCCGGGCGGGGCGGCGCCGGAAAGGGACCCGCGGCGGTGGGAACAGGCCGTGTCCCAGGGCGTGAGCTGCACTGCCTTCGGGTGTGTGGGTGGGCTTGTGAAAGTGCCTCCTTTGCAGCCTCAGGTCCGCTTGGTTTCATAGATTCATTAAAGTTGGAAGATACCTTCAAGACCATCCAGTCCAACCGTCCGCCCAGCACTGAAACCACTAAAACACTAAACCACATCACCCTGCGCCAGATCCAGACGCCTCTTGAACACCTCTAGGGATGGTGACTACACCACCTCCCCGGGCAGCCTGTTGCAATGCCTGACCATTCGAGTTTAGCCATAAAACCGTGTCCGATTGCTGGCGCAGCCCCCCCAGCCCCTTTCCGTCCATACGGAAAGTGTTCAAGGCCCGGCGGATGTGGCGATGAGCAGCCTGGGCTAGTGGAAGGTGTGTGGCCAGCAGTGATTGTCCCCCTGTGCTCGGCACCGGCGAGGCCGCACCTCGAGTGTTCAGTGTCCAGTTCGGGGACCCTCGCAAGACACTGAGGTGCTGGAGTGTGTGCAGAGAAGGGTAAGGAGCTGGGGAAGGGTCTGGAGAGCAAGTCTGAGGAGGAGTGGCTGAGGGAGCTGGGGTGTTTAGCCTGGAGTAAAGGAGGCGCAGCGGGGTCTTTGTCACTCTCTACAGCGACCTGAAAGGAGGCTGTTGTGAGGTGGGGATTGGCCTCTTTTCCCATGCAAGAACTGATAGAACAAGAGGAAATGTGCTCAAGCTGTGCCAAGGGAGGTTAGGGGTGGGCATTAGAAACAATTCCTTCACAGAAGGGGTGATTAGACATTGGAATGAGCTGCCCAGGAGGGTGGTGGAGTCACCATCCCTGGAGGCATGTAAGGAAAGCCTGGACGTGGCACTCAGTGCCATGGTCTGGTTGACACGGTGGTGTTCGGTCATAGTTTGGTCTGGATGAGCCCAGAGGTCCTTTCCAACCTAATTGATTCCATGACTCTGTGGCCCAGTCCGTGGAAGAAAGCTGAAATGAGATGATCTTTAAGGTCTCTTCCTACCCAAACCATTCTGTAATTCCACAATTCTATGTATGCAGGTACCTATCAGGTGAACTCAGGTGAGCTCTCAACAGTTTCCACTTCAGACTGTGGAGATGGAGTCCCTCAGCTCTCCTGTTGATGAGCACCTTTTCAAACCTTGACTGCTTTTGTGCATGGCACACCAAAAACTCAAAAAATTCTTTCCAAGTCTAAATCCCACATAAGTTTTCAGGCAGTGTAATTTATTGCAGAATAAAAGTGCTTATGGTGCAAGGATGGCCTACACTTTTTAGTCCCGTTAGAATATTGCCTTTGACCATATTGAGATACATAGAGACATACATAATAAACATAAAATACGCATTTAATATATACATAAAATATGTGAATAAGTAGAGGATTCTTTTTAGTGAGTTGTTTATTTGGATTTTTTTTGTTTTCTAACTGGACACTGTTTAATAAGAGCTCCGAGTCACTCTTGAATTGACTTCAGCTTTCATTGTTTCCCACACCCACAGTCCATGCATCCCCTGCTATAGTGTCTTGGTGACAATTTGGTACAGCATAAGAAAAAATAGCAGATGGATGATATTGATCCCCAGAGGATCTGGATCACTCACACAAGTGTTTGCTGATCATTCCTCTTCTGTTTTTTGAGGCCCGCTTGTTATTCACTTGCTGTGTGACATTCTGATTTATTTTATCTTACCGGGTGTTTTCTTAATTAAAATGTTCTACTGTACCAGCTCAAATGCCAAACTGAAGCTGAAGGATATAACATCACTGTTATTTTTATCAAATAAGGATTTGCTTAAAGAAGAGATACCACAATAGCACTACAAGATCTGTTTTCTGGAAATGTCTCTTCTGAGTTGTGATTAAACTAAAACATTTATTAATTTAGGTCTTTATGAGCAACTTGGATATTTTGCTAAGGATTACAGTCAAGATGACAGGCATGTGATTAACCTGGGTCCTTCCCTTTGCCTTTTTTTAATATAGTCAGTGTATTAGCTTTCTTCCTGTTCTTTGGAACTCCCATGGTTTGTCATATTTAGAGATCAAGAAGTGGTTCCAGAAAGCTCTTTAAAAAACCTGTATGCAAGCTATCCTGGTTTGCTGATACAGATTACATAGCTTTAGTGCTGCTGTTTAAATTTTTCTTGAAGTATACTGTTAGTGGACAGAATTTAATCTTTGTCCTGTCTGATAATATTTACCTGTTTCCCAAGAAAGCAAAGCTCTTTGTTGCATACATTTTCTTAAAGCACTGTTAGCAATTTTTACATTTCACGTAGTAATACCATTGTTATAATTTGCCTTGTGCCTACATTCAATTCCTTGTTTCTTTCTCTTGGAAAGAATTTCACAGCACAGCTTACATTTTCTCTAATTCCTATCTTTAATTAACAAAGCAATTTTACCATATCCATTTTTATCAATAGAATGCACTATCTGGGCCATTACAATTATTTTCACTTTCCAACTAGATTAGTGTGGCATTTAAGTACATTTGTGTTTTGTCCTGACTGCATTTTAAAGGTTAACTGATGGAATGTTCATTAGCAACTCTTAATTTTTTCCTTTTCTTTTTTTAGGGCATCCTTTCCTCAAGGGCCTCAAAGGACTTCTCCTTATTTTCAGTAGAAATAGAAGTAGAAATTATTTTCAGTAGAAATGATTTTTAAAAATAGTTGCTAATTATATTATTGATTTGCCCACTTTTCTGTATTTTGTTACAAAAATAAACAAATTAGGATCACTTGTAGGTTAATAACTTTTAATTTTGTGGATCAACTTAATTTTTATTAGAATGAAGTGTACAGTGAAGCTCCTTATACTTAGAAGCCACTTTTATCACTTAGAAATGCAGGTGTTTGCACAAATTGAATGGTGTAATTTCAAACAAATTACCTGATGAACCTAAACTAAGAAGTTCAGTGTGAATCAAATTTTTAAAAAAACCACATATCTTGAATTTTGAGCCAATTAATTTTTTTTTTTACACCAGTGCAACACTGATAGACAAAACCTAAATATGAATGAAAAGGATAGCAAACAAGACACATTTCAGCCCAAGATTTTGTTGTTGTTGATCCCTTTGCAGAGCAGAGAGCTGGTGAGCTAGTGAGGAACACTTGGCTGATACCCACCTAGGAGATCCTGTCTCATGACCTCCATAACTACAATTTATTTTACAGTGCCAAGCAGTGTTTGAAAAATGTTTCTGAGTCCTACACGGCTTTATCAGGAGTTCAGAAGGCTGTAGCCTCTGACACTACAACGTGTGGTTCATACTGTTTGGGTTGTCACTGGGCATCTTGTTGGGTACAGACTCCCCTTCCTCCCCAGTCCCAGTGCCAGTGGTATTCAGAGAGCTGAGGCCCCAGATCTTCAAAATATTCTGTTAAGAAGTAATAATGCAAAAGCGCAGGCTGTGGTCTATAAATAGTTTTGTTCATCTTGCAGTAAATTGACCTTGTAACGCACATTAGTTTATCCTTAAGCCCATATCTGGCAGAATGCAGTAGTCTTCTGAAGTAGCTAGGATTTTTTAATTGCTCCTAGCCAGCTGGGAGGCGGAAATAAAAGGGAAAAGAGCAAAGGCGTCAATCTTAGAGTCTTACTTTCTGTTGTGCTAGTTGCAGTTGCCATGATTTGCTTCCCCATGGCAGCAGGGATTATCCCAGTGATGTCAGCAGGAAAAGTGAGTAACAAACTGATTGCAAGTGAGTGTTGGAGCAGCAAGTCAGGCAAAGAGTAGCTTTATTTAACACCTGAAGTAGGAGCTCACATGCTCTTAAGTACAAACAAATGTTTCACAACTTGAACATCAGGAGCATGACACAGAGCTGGTACTAAAGCAAGAAGTTGCAGAAGTCTCAACCTGACAGGTGTGCCAGGCTCTGGAACTTCACATGTAATGGGTGAATCCTAGTGCTACTTTCACAGCACCATCACAAGATACAGGGGGGCAGATTTTACTCCTGAAGGACAGTGAGATTAATAGGGTGTGCATGTTTTGAAATTGAGAGCAAGAAAACAGGAGTTGTTTTCTAGGGGAAGGCTGCTGGCTTTCTTATGGCTTCACTGTCCTGCAGTTTCACCAGTCAAGCTTGTTTACATTCCTGCCTGTATCTTCCTTCCATTCCCTCCCAGTGAAAGTTTGACACTCCCTCTAACCAAGTGTCAGGTGGAGCCATGGCCTGAATCCCTGTAAGGATCTGACTTAAAAACAACAGCCCAGAAAAAGGCCCTGTTCTCCTGTATCATTTCAGGGATCTATTGGCAGGGCAGCCTCATGTACAGACACAGTATCATTACTGAAGGAGCACTACAGTGGAGTACAAAGTATGGAAACCCAACGACCAGGAATAAAAGCTGATAGAAACTTCTTAAGGCCAAACAGTCTTTAAAACCATGCTGATTACAGACATGCTGCTTGAATGCTAGACTAGACATTAATGCCAGAAAATAACTGGAAACACTATTGTGAGATTGGTTCTATCCAATATTATCAGTGTGATCCCCAAGAACAGGATTTTCACTCCCAAGAGGAACTAAGATGCTGAAAGGTATGGAGTGATGAGAGAAGGAAGAGATCAGAGATAAAGGGCAAGAGAAGAGGGCAGACTTGTGTGTGATACTGTATGTGGGAAGAAATTAGAGTCAGTGATCAACTGACCGTAGAAATCGTGTCTGGTACACAGTGATCATGTAATATTATCTCTTTCCGTTTCAGCTGCACCTGTTTTACTCATATTGTTGTTTTGGTTGCTAAATAAACCCTTCATTAGCCAGTGCAGACCAGCTGGGTTTTTCTTCTTGGTTTTAGGAATGGACTTTCCAACACTAACAACAAATTTTTCTAAGTACAAAACACTTACTGATATGACTCTTTCTATCACTACAACAAACTCTCATTCGACAGCTTATAATGCCCAGCTGTTTAGACACTGCCTAAATTTTCAGTTTATAAAACCTAGTTTGCCTATAGCCCCTTTTTAAGCTTCTCCCTTAAGGTGCTTCAAGGACAGTGTTCTAGGCTTCTCAAAAATTTGAAGATTTAATTACTACTTTCAGCACCGTGTTTAACACTGAGTTCAGTTCATATAAAGTCAGATGCAGCCACTAAGTTAGTAATAAAATTTGTCTTCAAAGGACTTTGAGTTAAAAGCCAGCACATGCTGCTTTTAAGTTTTGTATCTACAAATACAATAAATTGTGGATTTTTAGAGAAAGAGTGACTGGCATTTTAGGAAGACCAAAGGCAGGCATGTGAAAATGCTGTGCAAATTTGCTCATTTCAAAAGCAGTTTCTTTATTTCAAGTATTTCCAGATAGTCTCATTTTCTTATCTCCTGGGTAGTTCAAATGATTGCTAGTTCCTGAAATCTTTGTATTGTAAGAGCATCTTCCTCCTTGTATCTGAGTGAAATTTTTCAGCAGCAAGGATCTGTACTGGTTGTTTTAATATTGCAATTGTAGTCCTGAAATCATAAGTACAAAATTATCAGTTGAAGTGCTGTTTGTAATTGAGATGTCCTTTCATTTCTACACAGGGGTCCTGTTCAACCAGCATCACTAGGAAGAATATGAGTTTTCTTGACAGATGTTCATTATGTAAAATGAGCCCTATGAAACCTTCCCCAAAACTGGTCTTTTGGCAAAATTTAAAATGCTTAATGCAGTGGATTTTATACAAATGCCATTTTGAAAAATCTTTATTTCTCGTCCTAATGTAACAAATCCTTTACTATCCATTCCTTGTAACCTATATAAATACTCATCAACTGATTAAAAAATACATCAAGCCAGATGGCGCAAAGAAAATGTTTCCATAGAGTTGTAATTTACAAGATAAATAGTGATTAGAGCAGCATTCATGTTGTCTAAATAGAGAGTACTTGTGTGCATTCGGAGTGTGTGTAGAATAAATGTCGATTACTTTTGGTAGGTTTGCACCCTCTCGTTATGACAGAACACCCATGCAGAGAGAATCAAATAATGAGTGGTAATTTTAGAACTGTAAATGTGAGGCAAATGGAGCCATGGGGTCAGTGAGGGAGAAAAATATGAATTCCAGAAACTAGTGTTCACATCAGCTCAGAAAAGGTGTGTGAGCAGCTGGGAAATAGACGAAAAATCTAGAAACATTTGACAGCAGCCATCTCTGAGCCTCCATAAAGACTGTTGTAAGGGAGATAAAGCTGCATTCTCGAGGTACCTTGTTCCTGATAAATCAGCCAAGTGCATTGCCCTCTGTTCTGCTCTTGGCAGAGTTTGCACGCCCTGCTTGTGCTGGATGGTTTGTACTCCTGATGGCAGCTGGCAGGTTGTGATCATGGGGAATGCCAGAGGGTTTTAAAGTCTGGCACAGATGTTAATACCTGCCATAGTACCTTCTATCCAGGGAACAAAAAACACTGATAAACATTTGTAGATTAAACATACCGATGTCACTGGGTTATCCTTGTCCCTGATGCATTCAAGCGCCAAACCAAGATGGAATCATGTCCAATTAGTTTGCTTGAGTTAGCTTGGAAAACACGGAAGAATAAAATCCAACTCAAATCCTAGGTAGCATTGTCTCACCATCTCTTGTGAGCTACCTTGCACAATTGACAGTGACAATGGGAGAAAATTCCAGAGGGGATGTACTTGCTGTTAACTGGGGAAGTTCAGAAGTGAGTCTCCCCACTCAGCATCAGATCACTCCACGGCACTGCCACCTCTCTGTGTTGACCTGTAATCCAGGTGGCTCTGCTGACTGCAAGGCAGAAAGCTTTGGAATATTATCTTGTGAACTGGTCCCCAAAGGGCTAAGAGAAGTCAGATATGGATTTTTGGGGTGGTTAATTCTGCACTGGATCATATGTGTGAAACAACATCTATCTTCTGCACTGTAAAATGTTATTAATGCTATATCATTTCTTTGTGATAGCTTTTAAAGAGATTTCATTGGCAAGCACTTCATCCATGCAAATATATAATCTGCTGCCAAAGAGCTGCTGTTCAAACAAAAGACTCTTCATAGGAATACACAAAGAATTTTTAAATTAAATCTACACTGCAGACCACATTCTTAATTAAAACTGAAATAATAATTTGAATGGTTGGGACAAAGGCTGTTTAGAGCGTTTCCTGCGTAGTAGAGATTGATGAGCATTTGAGCACTAAACACAACATTGTTTCTAAGGTTAGCCAGTTATTTAAACACCTTTTGCGTAACTACACACTACTAGTTGAATAACTACATTTTCACAAATACTGACTGCATTTAAGAGTTCATTAATGATCTACAAATGTGTAACAACTCCTGCTATATACTAATGGAGTACCAAACACAAGATTACCTGCACAGAACTAAGTAAAGATCACAGAATCACAGAATATTCTGAGTTGGAAGGGACCCATAAGGATCATCGAGTGAATGGTCCATATAGACATCAAACCCACAACTTTGGCATTGTTAGCACCATGCTCTAACCAACTGAGCTGATCTCAGGGTTGGGATAGACAATATTTGACCGTGAGATGCAGAGGGAGGTGATTCTAGAATGTCTTCTGTTTTTTAAAACTAGCATTTGTAGCTATCACAGTGGATTCAAACAGAGCAGGAACCTGACTGGGAGTCAGGGACTGTCAGAAAACTCACAAGAAAATGATCATTTTACCATCAGCCTTATACATCTATAACATGCTCATGTTTCTGCCTTCTAGTGTATTTTTTTTTCTCCCTGAAAACTAGATTGAGGAAGAAGATAGGGGATTTGAAACTTCACAGTTGAAGCCAAAAAGAGCTAAAACAAGACCAGAAACACACAGTAGAGCTGGGAAGGTTACGTGACTCTTTTTCTAGGGGTGCTGGTGTGGGCAAGGGGGACTCCCTAACCAAACGCCTCGCTGGCTCCAGAGTGAGCCGGGTGCATTTCTGTCCTTGCCCAGACAAGCAGCAGCAGCGAGTGACAGCCAGCGAGCCTGGCAAAAACAGTGCTGAGAAAACTTGGCATGAGAATGGTTCCCCAAAACCCTTCTCCATATCTGGGAGGAAAATGAAAATGAAGTGTGAAAAAGTGATGGCATCACTTGTTCAGTTTGATAAACTGCCGTCTTACTGAGGGCCACTTGCTTCTGCATTATCGTTTTTTGGGGTTTTTGAAAGGTACTAAATTGCAAATGTTGTTGCAAATGTTATCTTTGAAGAAAGGCCGGAAGAAGCTTTCCTTTCCTCTTGAATGCACTTACATGCTAACTTCAAGCCACAACAATGATACCTGTCTGCCTCAGGCTCAGGGTAGCAGCAGCGTGTGGCTGGTGACCCTCAGGTCACTTTCCCATGCAGTTGCAGAACTGGCAACACAGCACAGCCTCCCAAAAATCTGCCTCCCACAGCTATCGGGGGCAGCCCAATGCTCACAGCAGTGAATTGTGTCCATGAAGCCAGGGTTAGGCCTTCAGGGCTCCAATGATTTCACCAGGCAGGAGAGACTGAACCAAAGATGCTCACCTTAAAATGTTAAAACTTCATAGCCATAAGATATGGAGGGAACATTCCATGGCAACACAAGCCTGTACTGGGGACAAATGGTTATTTATTTGCCAAGAAAGTCCAAAGAGGCAGAAATTTTCCAGGGTTTACATACATTATTCCACAAAGGCCTCTCTGTTATTTTATAGTTCAGCTTGGTTGCTCATGAGCATACACAGTTTCTCCTTGCTGAGTCCCACTTCTTGTACCTTATTGTTCTAACTGATGTTCAAAACATTTCATCCATCTTTAGTTACTTAGTAATCCAAGATATACAATTCTCTATTGATTAAGTTCTGCAGGTGGACTACATTTATTAAAACTTGAAGCATATGAGTTCCAGGCTACTCCCAAACTTTCTCAGGGTATCCTAAACTAAAACAGCTAAAATAACAAAATCACAAAAATATACAACAGCTCCTTAAAATCATGACATTACTGACTAAATGTGATATTTCCCCCTTTCAAGATAAGGATTATCAGCTAAATTAAGATGAGAGTTAGAACTAAAAACTTAGTGGAGAATCTCAGGCAATGACTGGTAAAAAAAAATACATCCAGCAGGCTGAGAAGGCAGCCCTGGCATAGTCCATGAATATCCAAACAACAGGGATGCATCCATGAGGGAGGCCCTTGTCTGCAGCAGGGGAATGAGAAGAGCTGCACAGTGTATCAGTGTTTTCACCTGCACAGACAGTAAATCAAGAGCTCTCTCTGGTTTGCAAGGCATTTCTGGAAGAAAAAAATTAAAAATCTCTTTCTGCTCTTGCTGACGTACAACAAATGACATCTGAGCTTTCTATTTTTAACACAGAATATGTCACACTGATGAGTCAGCCATCTGCATCAAGGTGTCCTATTTTGATATGTATGGTCTCTTCTCACTGAGTGTTTTCACTAATGTTTACTTAGGCACCAGCTTATTTCTCCTTGCCAAGGGATAAAACAGTGATTTTAACTAAAAGCTGTTTGCTATGCAGTTAAGCCCTTCAGAAAGAAAGTTTAAAAAAACCAAAACAACCCAACCAACAAAAAAATCCTTTAAAAATCCCCTCCCAAACTAAAACTAGTCTCATTGTTCATAGCCTGTTATAGAGCAGCAAACCCAAATCTTGTGTTTCTGCAGAACAGATGCATGAGCTGAAGACACTTAAGCTTTTACTGGCCTTAATGGTCAAGACACAGCAGTGGCTGAAATCCAGCAAGGTGATCTCCCGCGGCTCGCAGCGGGCAGCAGGACCAGGCCCTGCACCGAAGCAAAGAGAGCACGCCTTGTCCTGGAAGCATGGTCCCACTCTGAAACACAGCTCTGTAAAAAAAAAACAGGCAAACAACAAACCAAAGAATCCCAAAGCCAAAGTTAGGACTTTGCCTCTTCTTTACAGCGAGTGGGTTCTGTTTTCCTAGCTGCAAACTCAGCCTGAAACTGGAGGACCAACTTGGCACTTCACTGTCAGTCACAAACATCCTGCAGCCAAAACCAAGGCATTACTTACATCTGCAGGACTCCAGGGTTATAAATTGGCCTCAGATAAGAATGCAGTGTTTGAATATGCCTTTGTTAGTCATTATTAACCCAAGGCTAATACAAAGTTCTAAGTGTCTCTAACATCCTGTTTTATGACAGGAGCTATTTCTGATGCTTTACAAGGTCATGTTGCTCTTAGCTGTACTACTGCATCAGAAGCAAAAGCTTCAGTAAATGATTTTCACAAAGGTGTGCTCCCAGCTGACAGTAGCAAGGACTTCATTTTGCCATTAACATCAGGAAATATAGCATAGAATATGGAGGACGAAGACTGTGAAAGGAAGAAGGTGCCATTTTTACCACTTTGCATTGGCATGTTGGTATTGGAAAGGTAATGTTGCACAGAAGTAACTCTGAAATTTGAAAATACATAGATACAACTATTTCAAAGCAGACTTTTTACTGTGTCTCTTCAGCACAGCTGACAAGAATAAAAAACATCAAGATTCCTAATTCTGCTTCATCTGCCTATTTCCCTTCTGCAGGAAGATATCTTTCTTGATCTGGGCAGTTGGCCAGCTCAGAGTCCAATAGGTTACTCCAGTTAGGAATGAAGCATCTTTGATGCAGTTTGTTTTATTCACAAAAATATAAGAAGCCCTGCTGCTTTGAGCACAGTATAGATCAAACAGCTGGAGACAGCTTCCTTAACACAGCACCTTGAGCCAGCATCTGACCCAAGCACCCTCTTGCAAGGCCCCTACCAGTTCTCCACAGAGCAGTTCTCCCCTTCATCTCCTCACTGCCATTGAATACATCTCAAAAGTCTGATGGAACTGGCACAGCAAAGTTACCAATGAGTGATGACACAGCTCTTCCCTGCCCCACTGTGAGACACTGCTTAGACTCCCACAGCCCAGCTGTGAGGATTTTGGATGGCCACACCGAGATAACTCACTTCTTAATGCAACATGTACCTCTCGTAGCAGGCCCAGGAAGACAGTCAGGAGACGTGGGAAGTGTGAGTCTGTGGGTGATTTTAACAAAACAAGATTGTCCTGCAAGTGTGGCTGCCTGGGTGGCCCCTACTGGCAGACCAGTAGCTGAACAAATTGAACAAAAGCTAATACAGATGCATGAAATATATTTTTCAACACCTTTTAAACTCGGCCATATGTAAAGGGACTGAAAATGCCACTACAAAGGCTTTCAAAAAGCTCACACAGTCAAAGAGATGCTGTTAAAGGGTGCAATAGGTAAGTGTTTGTGGTGGGTTGACCTTGGCTGGGTAACAGGTGCCCACCAAGGCCACTCTGTCACTTCCCTCCTCCACAGGGCTGGGACAGGACATAATAATCAAAGGCTCATGGGTCAAGGACAGGGAGAGATCACTCAGCAGTTACCACCACGGGTGAAACAGACTTGACTTGCAGATATGAATTTAACTTACTGCCAATTAAATCAGAGCAGAATAATGAGAAGTGAAAATGAAACTTAAAAAGGCCTTCTCCACACTGCCTCCTTTTTGCTGGCCTCAACTTCATTGCCAGTTTCTCCACCCTCTCTCCCACAGTGGCACAGGGGAACAGGGAATGGAGGATACAATCCATTCATCACACGTTCTCCCTGCTGCTCCTTCTCATGGGAAGGACTTCTCACACTCTTGCCAAACTCCAGTGTGGAGTTCCTTCCAGTAAGACAATCATCCGTGGACTTCTCCAAAGTCAGTCCTTCCCATGGGCTGCAGTTCTTCATGATCTTCTCCATCCTGGGTGCCCTCCATGGGGTGCAGTCCCTCAGGAACAGGCTGCTCCAAGTGTGGGTCCCTTGTGGGATCACAAGTCCTGCCAGCAACCCTGCTCCTGCGTGCGCTCCTCTCTCCATGGGCCACAGGTCCTGCCAAGAGCCTGCTCCAGCACAGGCTTCCCATAGGGTCACAGCCTCCTTTGGGCATCCCCCTGCTTCAGCCTGGGGTCCTTCGGGAGCTGCAGGTGGATCTCTGCTCCCCCATGAACCTCCAAGGGCTACAGGGGCACAGCCAGCCAGTGTTTCTTTTCCCCCAGAGGCTCACAGAAAGAGTTAATCCTTCTTTCCTCACTTTAAACAGTTTAGATGTATTAAAGAATTCCTTTCCAGTCCTATGATTAAATTTACCTTTTTGAACTCTAGTTTGGTACACTCAGATGATAATTTACTGAGTGTAACTTTTCAAAAGAAATTTCTTGGCGGGGAACAGCCATTTGCAATGCTCCTCTGACAAATGCAAAGATGTCAGTCAGCTTTTCCCTCAGTGTGTTGCAGCAGCGGAGACATTTGCCTTGTGAGGCTGGAGCTGGAAGGCAGCAAGTTGAGTTGTGTTTTAATAACTGAGAGGGAAAATATTTGAGGAGGAGAAGGATGTCTGTCAGCCTAGTCAGAATATTAATGTCAGCAACCAGCACAAGGAGGGCTATTATTAAGATCCAAAGATTATTTTAAAAGTTTATGTTCACTCATTTCCTGCTGCCTAAGTCAGTCTAGGTCCCTGGCAACGGCATTTTAGCTGTTTCCAGCACTCATTATTACCTGCAGAATTCCAGAGGTTTGCCGTATTCATGCAGCCTCTACTTAATAACAAGCCATTGAGCAACAGTTTTACTATTACTGTATTTCACTAATTTGTCCTTTTTATCTTCATTTCTGCCAGATAGCTATTCATCTGCAATTTGAATCATAAAAAGAACCACTACTTTCAGAAAAACACTAAGTAGATAAATTTTCCTGGAAAATTAGGGAAAGTACTAGATTCTACTCCTGAGAGAGATAATGGGCGGAATATGGACAAAGCAGATCATCTGCTTTAAATCCAAATCCAAATGAGAAGCAAATAAGTAAATATACTAAAGTAGTGTGGGGGAAGAGCCAATTAACTTCCCTGTGTGTGGCTGAAGCTTTGAAGAGAACAGCAGGAATGCACCAGGAATCCAAAATCACTTCCCGAGCAATGCTGCTTTTAGATTACAAGTCAGAACATGATTTTTGCTTTTCAACAGCTGCCCTCGATCACTGCTTGCTCACAGCCCAGGCAGCATGGTGGTATTTAAGACCTCTGCCAGCCAAACCAAAGCACAGCCGAAGGAACTACAGGCCTGAAGAGCATCAGAGCATGTTTGGTGGCCATAGACTGGGTTTGTTTACCTTACTTACCTTTCTGTTATGGCAAACAGGTCAGATCCACTGCAACTAGGCTTTAAATCATCCCGTAAGGATGATGTAAGGCAACCTCAAAACATAACTGCTTTGGATTTTGGATTTTTTCCCCATCTTTTTTTTTTTTCCTCTCAGAAGTGTTCAATAGCTGGAGCTGGCCATGTGTGTTATTTACAGCATTTTCACTCGCTGCACATTAGAGGTGGTTCCCAGGATTTATCTCCTTTTCAACAGCACAGCTGCTCAAGAGTGACTTTTCCTATACCTGTCGTTCCACCTTTCACCTCATCTGCTCTAACTGGGGGCTGCCCATTGAGAGGGGCATCTTCAAACAATCTGCTCCTCTTGTTTCCCCCTGAACCCAAGGGGTGACTTGGATCAATGAGCTGATCTGATTGAAAGCTCATCCACAAAAGCAAAATACCAATTTCCATAAAATCAGCTGGCAAACAGCAATGATGGGAGGGCACTGCTGGGCAGTGCAGAGCAGGACTCCCTCTGGCAGCTCCCTGCATTTGCTGCATGTCGGGTGTAACCCAACCCCAAACCTGCTGGAGAACAGACCATCGTCCTGCAGTCACTTGTGAGGGCACCATCCCAGCAAAGTACTGAATCTACAGGAGATGTGCTGCACCAGAAAACACATCTTGGAATCATCACCCTTCTTCTTTGGCGCAGCTTTTTTTTGTGAAAAAAAAGCTGTGCAGGAGGATTTTACTTACTCTAAATAATAATTATTAATATTACAGGACAACTTCCAGACCTGCCATGCTCCATACTGGCAGGGAAGAGAGTGACCTTGTTCTTGGAGAGGACTGGTTAAGTCATCTGTAGCACTCCTCATCTGGCTTTCAAATATTCCCACCACCTCCTGCAACAGGAAACACTCAGTATAGCTGGCAGTTATAAAAACAGCCTTTTCCAAGTAAAATGAACAGCCATCAGAAAAGCAAGAAGTATTTTCTAATAGCAAACCCAACGTGGAAAGTCTGGGATGAGAAACTGGAAAATACAGGAAGCAGTCTGTAGGAAACAAGCTGGGTTCATGTGTATAGTGAATCGAGGAGGTTGGTGAGGAGCATCCTGTTTTGATTTATGAATTGGGGTCAAAGTGAAAGTGGAAATATCTTCTTGTACCATCAAAACATGAAGCAATAAGCACTTACATCCTCTGCATAAAATTAGCATCTCTGTCATCACATTCATGCATAAACATACTTTAAATCAATGTCTCTAAAACACAAAAGGAAATGAGTGACACTGACTGCAAAGTGAGTCCAGAGTGTTGATGTAAAAAAGTCTGAAGAAGACTTAAGATTTACACTATATTAGCAAAACTGTACAATAATTGTAGCAGTATCAGCAGTTCTTAAATGGAAATTTTCTTCAGATAGGAATAAAAATAACAGTAAGGATTGTAAGTGACCTTTCAAAACTCATAGAAATGTCAGTTGGTTTCCAGGAAATCCAGTGGTTCTGTAGCCTGAAGTTTGGCTACCACAGACAGACAATACAAAAAATTCAAATTAAAAAAAAAAGAAGTTGCATTAAGAGAAAACTGGGATACCTGAATTGACTGTAAATGAGCAGATTTTCCTGTTTGAGAGAAGCATTGTTTTAGCCTGGGAACTGCAGATTTGGATCACGCCCAAGCTGCAGTTACAGGGATTTTTGTTGCATTCTCCCACTCTGATTTCTTTAGTAATCACACAAGGCATCTAATCAATGTTCTGTCCACCCACCTGCCTTGAAAACCAGTAAATAATTTCGACGGTGGATTCAACAGAAAAGTGTTTCAAAGGTTATAGGTTCCAACATGCAGTCTGGAGGCTGCAAGGCCTGGCCATGCCCAGTCATGAGCATTTAGTTGGTCCCCCAGGAACCGAGACACAGGGTTTGAGTTGTCCAGCAGCACTGACACACCTATAAACTGCTGGTACAGATCATGACTTAGGAGCAGACAGGAGATGGAAGGGGACTGAAGGCACTCTGGCATGAGCAAGGGCAGGAAATGCCAGAAGGACGGACAAAGCTGGGGGAACTGCGGTACAGCCAGACAAGGCCACGGGAAATCAGTCTCCATAGATCTGCTGTTCACAACATAAATTTACAACTGTGTTTCCTAGGTACGTGTTACCTGCCTGCTTTAAGCATCCAGGGATAACATTAAGGTAAGTACCTATTTCATTTTGTTGGCTTGCTGAAACAAAAACCAGGGAAACCAAATGCTCGCTGGAAGCAGAGTAACACGCAGAAATCTACTGTTCCACAGGGCTTCCACACGAGCATGGGGCTCCACAGCAGCCCCAAACACGGCAGCACTGGGCATCCCTTGCCCATAACAACACTCGCCAAGGTACCAGTAGTCCTCTATTGACCTCTTCCCAGCCTCCATAGCAAATTTAAAGCTGTGAGTCAAGTAAAACTTACCTTCCAAGCAGAGGGAGTCCTCCGGGACTCAGAACTGTGTGCAATCTCTACCACATTCTTCTAACACAGGCTGAACAACCCCATTTGTACTGTTTTTGTATTCAATATGGAGGTACCCTCCCCACAGAATTGTTTCTCCAACTCAAATACTAGCTCTTTATCCTCTGTGTCCACTCCTCGCAAAGATAACTCTATTATCCCACCAAGTTCTGCCATCCTGCAAATGCTGACAAAAGGCATTTGTCATGGTAACTTTATTATAAACCAAGAAAAATGATGTGAGACCATAAGGGTTTTACCCCTTCCACTCCCCACTTTTCACCCTAGAAGAACATGAATAGTTCTGTACATGGAATTATCTTTTTAGATTCAGGTAAGTTCAATACTCAAATCTCCTTCCTGTCCCAGAAAATGAAGTCCTTCACATGATTTTTAAATAGAAATTTTATGCAAAACCTAGCTCTTTTCAAAGGAGTACAAAGCCATAAATATTGCATGAGGTTTTCCAGGTAAAATTTAAAATGAAGGTGACCTCTGGTCTGACAAAATTAATCCATTGTAAGAAATCGTCATCAGAAAGTATTCTGCCACCTCTGGAAGAAGTTATGCTTCTGTGCTTTGAACAGAAATGAAAAAAACTTTAGCTGGAGCAGAAGATCAGGAGGGCAAGCTGCCTGTAAGCACCTTTTTAAAGTACATGTTTGCATTCCCATATGCTGCACATCAATAGCTGAGCCTTTTCAATAGTGAATAGAGTCTTAAATCAAAGCCAAGTGGTCAAAGTACAATTGCTGGTCTCCAGCAGGTGTGGGTGAGGCAGAGGCACACCTTGTTCTACAACGTGACCCACAGCTGCTGCAAAAGCTGTTGCTGTGTGGGGCTCCAAGAACAGGCCTGGCACAGTCCTGTTACATTCATGGTTTTTGAAAGTGTCATTTGCACTAATGCTGGCTTTGAACAGGAGCTGGCAATTTGTACTGTCTCGAAGAAAGTGCAGTTTTTAAATCTGTACTCCACAGCTTACTGTGGCCACCTCTCAGTCCATCTCAAACACCCACTTGCTTTGAGAAACGCCCCGCTGTGGTGATTTCAAGGAGCTCCTTAGTTTAACAATGTAAGAACAACATTTGCCCTGGGCACAGGGGAAGCACATTGGTAAGACAGAAACAGTGCTTAATAACCCCCCCAGTACAGACACTCAGCTCACAGTTCCTAGATCACCTCAGCAACTTCCCAAAGACATCCTACTTCACTGCACTGAACTCTCCTCTCTCGCGTGCTGACAGCACCTCTCCAGAAGTACAGCCAGATCAAAACTGCACAGCTTCCTCCCCACAAGAGTCTGTAAAAAACAGGATATGCCTAGAAAAGCCTTGTCACTGCAGATTGTCAAGTTGGCTATGATTTAATGCATCATTTGCAAAATAGGACCTTGAACATACATTCTCATTTCAGGACAAATATGTCAAAGTATATTTTATTGACACTCTTCAAACAGCTTGTTAAGAGAGAAGTAACAGCATTTAACAAAAAGAAGGAGGGGAAAAAAAAAGAAGGTAAAAATGTGTAAAGTTGCAAGCTTGCATTCAGTGTTAAAACTTGGAGGTATAAACAGAAGCCTAGAGTAAAAATATGAAGTACATTTCCAATCCCTCAGTGCAGAAAACCAGCAACAGTGGTATTTACTCTACCTTAGAAGTATTCTCGTGTTCAGTTCCAGATATATGCTTCTCTTGTATATATATTTCTGATAACTTATGTACAAATAAGATGTCCAACATCTGTTCTTTAATATAAATATGTAATCTTCATGACTGAAATATTACAACAGTTTGATCAAAAGTATAGAAAAATCATTTTAATTTTTTTTTTCTAACAGCAGTGTTTAGAAAAACCACCCTTGAACCCAAATGACCTTAGAATGACAAGTATTTCTTCACTGTAATAATACACTGCTCATTCAACATGCAAAGTATTATTGCATACATGAGTCACATGAATTACAATTAAGTCTGAAGGAAATGTGCTGTACAGCCCATTCTAGCAAGTGCTAGCTGTAAAGATCATAAGTATCACAGAAGAAAGCATAAGTACTAGTGTATTTTTAAATAAAGCACTACAAACTCAAGTATTGTCCTCGCTCTAAGACTTAAGGCAATTAAGAGCTGGAAAGCTTCAGTTTGGCATAGCTGCATCAAGCTTTCCCCCTTCCCCAATGACGAGAATTTATTTTTAGCAGGCTGCTGATGAATTGTTGCTATACATTAATACAACTCAGTATGAAGTGATAAGTCAGTAACAAAAGTCTAATATCCCCAGTTTCACTGAGCTGATCAAATTTAAGCAACAGTTTATCCACCAGTTAAGTTTTCCAGCATGGATTTCTAAATTGTTATGAGAATAGAGAAAATATTCACTGTCTAGCCTCTCCGTGTAACTGATTTTATGACTTGAATCTCTTCTTGGGGTGTTACAGAATTTAAAGGTTCAAGACAGATTTGACAGTCAAATAATATTCAGCTTTACAAAGGATAATTATTTGCCGTAAAAATACTCTGTATAAACATACACACAGTAGATCCAAGTCAACAGGCATTTCTTTATGGCTTTTTTCACTGAGGTACTGTTATTACATCCAGCAACAGGACACAAGTGTTCCATGTTATATAAACCACATTCATAAGCTGTACCACCAACTCATGGCAAGTGGCAACAGACTGCAAATCCTGCTTCACTGCAGGATTACAGGAAAAGAATCTTCCCTGCTATGTGGAGAGTCTCAGTGCAACCTACAGAAAGCCTTAAAGGCAACTGGCATCAATGGGGAAAAGTTAAAATGAAAGTCTCATTCTACTTAAAAGGAAAAAAAAAATACTTGTGACAAATTGAAATCTCATTTCTTAAAATTAAGAGCAAACTTAATATTCCAAGGCAGCAAGGGCACGTAGCACAGCAGCCATACATTAAGACGTGAAATGTGTCATTCTGCTCTTGCATCAGACCCTTGAGCTAAGTGCAAGCACAGGCTCAGAGCAGCCAACCTGTGACTGTGACACCACACAGTGACCACGGTGAGGGGGCAAGCCCGTGACTTCTGTTGGCCCAAGGGCAGGCAGAAAACCCCTGGTGACCACAAGTGTATTTATTTCTCAGCTGTCAAGAGCTGATTTGTGAATGCACAGTTGCATCTTTCACTCTTTACTTTACATGTGGGGGGAAAAGCAAATCACTACTCCACTCCCAGTGCTCTTAGCATAAGGGGAAAGAGATGGTCTCAAGATAGCATGATTGTTGCTGTATGCATTTAGCATTCTATCTTTACAGCAGAAAGTATTCTTTTGCTGTTCTTCTTTTCTAAGCGGAGTGGCTATATGGTTACTCCAGCCAAAACTCCTGTTTTTATTACACCTATGCTAAAAATATGTTTCTGCAATAAACATTGCTAGAGTGAAATGGAAGTTCAAAACGTGCTCAGTTGATTATGGCAAGTAGTTCTTTCCAATCAAGGTTTTTTAACCCCATAAACCCATTAAACAGGTTGCAGATGCTCGAGTGCCTTTTATGAAGATGCAGCACAACATTTAAAACTCAGGCCTTAGCCACATACAATCCGTACTGTAGTCTATATACAGGTTATGACATATCCCCACTTAGATCAACAAATTCGTCATCCCTCTTGACCAAGTCATCTTCATCTTCCAAGTCTTTCCAGGTGCTAGTTGGCAAAGCTGGTTTGACAGACTGTCTCTGAAGTAAAGCAAATGGAAACAAGGATGACAAACGGGCAGAATTTCTCAGCATGGTAACAGAATGCACGTCTCCGGAAACAGCCTGACTGTGTTCTTCATCCATTTTCACCTGCAAGCTTTGCACTTCCTCCATCAAGTCCAAAATCTTGGCAGCAGTAGCTATTGTTCCACCACCATGAAGCTGGGCCTCAGGAATCCATCGTAGGTAACGCTGTGCCCACACTCTGATTTCAGGGCCGTCGATGCGGGGTAACAGGAGGCCGTGGTAGTCGACAGGTTTGCTATGCCAGCTATCATAAAACTCCCTTAAGCTATTAGGAGGCTCATCTGAAGAATTTATGAACTTGCCAATTCTTTTACCCAGAATGTTTTTAATTAAATGATCTGTTTCCTCCCTGAAAAATCCTCTCTTCGTGGAAGGCTTTGCCTGTGTCAATGGCAATGAAAGTTGCCGTTGATGCTTTAAGAGGAGAGAAAAGAAAAATACAGAGATAAATACTGATGGGGCTTCAGAAAGCAGCTTTTAGAGGAAGAAAAACAAAGTTGTACTCAGAAATTACCTGCAATCAATACAGCAAACTCCACATCAAAGCAGTGGCTGTGTTTAAACTGTTATTTTTCAATGCATCAAATACTGCACAAAGCATGCTTACTCTTGTCACCAAGCTTCCCTGCACCAACTATAACAATGAAGTAACACTTGTAAAGCAATTTTCTTTGAAAAAGAAAAGAAAATTTGCTTACATTCAAGTATTAGAAACTTCCATGTTTAGTTTAAGCTAGTTAGAAATCAAAGAGCACTCGATTTATAGGTTTTTATCCAGTTGTCCCTCAGTGATTTTACTGCAAAAGAGATTAATGCTGTAGATCATACTGGCAGTGTCTCACTTGAGACTGCTTTGTGCAGGATAGAATTTAACTAATGGGGAAATTACCATTGAAAGAGGCTAATCCAAACTAACATTTTTCCCTGAATTTGTGCTGCTTTCCAGTAATGAGGTGGTCTGTCCATAATCCTCCATACCCCAGAGAGTTTTTGCTGTTGCTGGTCCCCCTCCCACTCCATGTGCACACACACACACACACACACACACACACACTCCAGTCACACTCAGACAAAATTGGGGAGGCAATTATAAACCTGCTGTGTACTTCAGTTAGGTACTCCACGGAACAACTAAATAAACTCCTTTCAAACATGTCAGTGCAACTCACCTGAAAGTTAAGTCTCATGACATACCACTGTACTTGCATAAAAGTACGAAGAAAAAGAACCCCTAACTTCATGGCTATGAATAGTTACTGTAAAAACAGCTGTTTACAACTTAGGTGGATACAAATTGGGTTTTTTAGATCCAGGTGGGTCTGAGGAGTACATGCATTTTGTCAATTAACCCTCTGCACCAATACTTTCACTGTGAGTACATTTGAAATCAGAGATGTGCAAAATATTTCTAGCATGAAAAGATCCCAGTTAAGCAGCACACATCTTACTTTGAATCGTGCAGTTTTCCGTTGACTTTTGTCTGGTTTTGGTTTCTCTGCATAAAAAGGGTTGTTCAGAAAAGCCTGGGCCTTGGGGTCAAACTGCACAGACCAGTCCCACACAGTAAGGAATCTGAAAGGACCACTTTGTGTCTTGAGGCTTTCGCCACTCTGCCAAAACAAACAGGTCACAATTACTACAGCTAGAAGGGAATTCTGACCAAGTCAAGGTGAAGTTAAGAAACTGGCTCTTCAGAAAAAAGGCCACAGTTACAACACTCGTGATTTCTCTATATTCAGTAAGAGAACAATGAGAGTGCAATTAGACTTCACAATTTAAAATAAGCTTAAATAATCTCAGAAAAAAACCTCCTAACTTTTGAAACTTGGGCAGGAGACAAACATTTGGATTCTTCAAAGATGGGGTATATTAGGATTCCAAATGTCAAAAGGTAACTGCAGTTGTGCAGTGCTACTGGTTTAGATTTTGTGATCAGCAATTCATTTATATGAAAGACAGTGACCTTCGCTCTTTCTTTAGTCTCTATGCAGCCTTGCAGAGGATACTCCCATTGCTCCCAGCTTCTTAGGCTAGAGAAGAGCATGAACCAAATATGAATCAACATTCAGGAAATGTTGATTTTGGAATACAACAGAATATACTATATGAGAATTTCATAGAAAACTTACTCTGCAGGACAGCTGGATACTCCTCTTAGGTTAAGGAGCTCCAATTTCACTGAAGAGCATTAAACATTTAACTACAGCCACACATTACAAGTATTGTATTCCTTCTGTCATCATAAACTCCTACGTCCTGAACTTGCTTCCTTGTAGCCAAAATTGCTCTCATTCACCCTCCAAGGCACTTCAGTGCATATGGAAAAAGGTGCTGCTGGGAATTAGCTTTTTTTCAGTGTTCCTTGTTTGCTGGTCAGACTCATTCTCCAACACACTGCATCCACAAAATAACAAACCCTTACCTTGTTAGTGTCTCTTTGATGTTGAGAGTTGAAGAAGAAAGTGCTAAATATAGGCACATAGAGGCTGTCTGACAAGACAGTTAAGTAAGTTTCTGTGAACTCAAATGCTGGAGGATACTGTTGTACCAGCTGCCAAACACAATTTAGCAGGAGCAGAAAAACAGGAGCCTAAGTAAAGAAAATTATGTCTCAGTTTCAAAAAAAAAAAAAAAAAATTGTTCCACCATGAAGACTATTTATTTTACTGTCTCCAAATACACATCTTAAGGCAAGAAGCCTGATTAATTACAGAACTGCTGCATACACATTTGCCTGACTTCTGAAGAAGTAATATCTGAGCTACCCTTGGCCAATTATTAACAAAAGAGATGAGCACTTTCTAGTCTGAATTTGAAAGCTGCCACTATGCAGCCTTTAAAAGCTGGCAAAGCAAAACTGATTTATAGCAATTCTTGATCAGAGCTAGTCAGTTTACACGTATCATTTCCATTCTGTGTAACAATTCAATCTAATCCCAAAACATAAACAAATATGGTGAAGTGAGAGTGCAACATTAAGCACGACAGTATAAAGTTCATCTCTAGATGTGACAGGAATAGGCAATTAACTTGAGTTATTTCTATGGACACTACTACCATTTAACAGTTTTCAAGGACATGGGAAATTTTACATTTGTTCTCTTCAATTATAAAGACATCCCTGACCTCTAAACAGCAAAAATAGTGACACTGTACAAAGATCAACCCATAAATAAAAACACAAAAGATCCTCAGAGTAACTGGAGCTTCTGGACTAACAGCTAAATCCCTCCTTATGCTGAGTAAGCTTATAAATAGTAAGGAAAGCAATTTAAAAAATCATACCTCCTCTTTTTCACTTTTGTGTAAGTGGTTACAACGATCCAAAAAACCATGTCCTCCAACTACCCACTCCTTCTGAATAAGGCTCTGAAACCCTGACTTTGTTCTGCTGTATGAATCCATCATGACTTGAACAAGACTAGAGATTACACAGCACAAGTCAGTAGCAGTCTCTTCTACAAAGGAGAACAGAAACCATATTGTTTACTGAGCCATTCCTAAAACTTTTTATAAGAAAGTAAAGCATTGCAATCTTCACATAAATGAAATTGTATTTCAGGATCAGAGATGCACAGAATTTTTTGCAAGTCAGAAGTTAATCCATGTTTCCAAATACAAGGTTCTTACACATTTGTATTAGGAAAATACTTTTGACAATAGAACCTGCAAACCCCAAGATTTTACTGCTATAATTTACCTGTGCCCTTCAGTCTCCCACAATGCACACACTGCCCCTCAGCTCAGCTATTTCTCCCTTCCTATGCTCCATCCATCTTTCCACAAGGAGTGAAACTGCCTCCTCATGTAACACACATTCTTCACCTTTCCAAAAAGGTGCCTTCCAAAAACAACTCTTCTCCATGCTAGGTTTCTCAAATGGCAATATATGGAAAAAACCCAACTAAATTATCAACCCAAGAATAACTTAATGGTTAACATTAGGTTTGGTTTTCCATGTGATTACTTTACTCAGTCTAGGAAAACAAACTGCTCAACATGTTTACTGTAAGCATATTCTTTCATGTGTTTTTAATAAATAGACTACAGAATATGCAGTGTGTATCTAGAAAATAAAAAGGTCCTTTAGCAAAGTTTCTGTGTTACTGGTCCTTTGTGTCAATATGGATCCCCTTTAAAGAACAGCAAAGGGTCTAGGAGACCTTTAGTAAAGTACTTTAGGAAACAGGAATGCTACCTCTTCTCTATGCGTGACTCTCCTGCCAGTTTATCAGCAGCTTTCTCAATCACATCGTATCTTAGTCTGGAACTGTGCTTACCAGGTTTTTCTAACTACAGGAAGCATTTCCACGAGTGTGAGAGGTTTATGTGTCTGGTACTTGAGCACTGTATGAATTTTAGCAAGTCTCTACCATAATTACAAATTTACAGTTTAAGCCACACCAAAATGAATTTTAAAAAAAAGTATATAGGACTATCTCACTGAATTCTTACCTATGAGGAGAACATTTGTATGCTGTATTTCCAGACACTCAGCAACTTCTATTGCTTTCTTCAAGACTCTCCTGTTGTGGTACAGGAAAAGTTAAGTGAAGTTTCTTACATTAACTTCCCCTCAACAGGGTTAGAATGCCATTCTTGAAACTTGACTAGTTCTTTAAAGCTCAGAAACCATGCTCAGCTTGAGTAAATGAATAACTGTTTAGCTTCAAGAACATCCTATCTGGCCACTGATCATGCATTTCCAGTTGCTATAATACAGTACTTTATTCTGCATCAACAGCAGCCATCACACAGTGAAGTATTAAAACTGCTAAGAACCAGATCTTTATGCTGGAGAGAGTCAACATCACCACAATTAAGGTCTCATGTATTACACACTATATTTATTCCAAAATCTGGTTTTAAGAGGCAGAGGGAAGAATGAGCAATCAGATCTTGTAACACTCAGACAAAATTTATTCAGACATCATTATTACACAAGGAAGACTGAGTGGAATTAAAGATCACATAAAAAACAGATTTAACACTGTTAGTTTCTAGATCTAAATCTTCATAAAGTTGGTTATTTTTAGCAAAAGACTGCACACAAATTAGGATTCTTGCAACTGCTTAGATCACTAGAAGCTGAGAGTTTTTTCCTAAGTGTGGTGTTGTCAGATTCTTTGTTCCAGCATCTGGAACTGCTGATAAGGCATTCCTAGCAATTGTGAGATCCAAGAAGCAACTGGATTCAAGTATGGAAATGAACAGTAGCAAAACAACCTATGGACAGGAATCTGGGCTGGCTTTTACTTTAAACTACTTGTGATCTTATGTCAATGAATTTCTCAACATATGATCTTCACTAGAACCTCTCAATAAACACACACATTTAAATTCTGGATTAACGAGTTAATAGCTATCAATATTTACTGATTGTTACCAAGACTAGAAGGGACTGGAGCTGACTGCAGAAGCACTTTGTGGTAAGTGATCACAGGATAAACTGACAGAAGAGTTAGCACAGAGTAACATGGAAAACAAAACTCCTTAACATTCCACTACAACAAGCCTTAAGTTAGCCAACACCATTCCAACACTTACTGACTGTGCACTGCTGAGAGAAGAAAAGAGAGCTTGAGGAACTATCAGGACAGGAAAGGGACAAAACTGAGAACAACTATCATTTTATCATTCAAATCTTTGGTGGGCTAACATCTTGAGCACTGCAGTTGATCCTGTCCTGAAGGAGATTACAGAAGTAGAGAGTACAGAGAAGAATGGCAAGGCCAGTCAGAGACGGAATAGTTTCATGCAAGAAACGAATAGGATTCTTGAGTTTAGAAAGAAGGTGACAGTGCAGGAGGAAAATTACTGGATCTGTATTTTTAATAGGTTTTCTGGAAGAGTTGTAATTGAAACGATCTGCTATTTCTCACATCCTTTAATGTGGGAGGCTTAACACAATTCTGCACTGTTAAAAACACTGTCTCAAGTTGCAGAAATAAGATATATAAATGGGACCATAAGTCTGTCTTAATTTTTTTTCCCCTACTGGCAGTAAAGAATGTCATTACATTTCAAGAAACTAGTTAGAAAATCCACTACAAATGCATTTACCAATAATTTGAAAAACAAAAAGTTGGAGATATAGCAAACCTGATTATTTCTAGCCAGTTTGTGCTCTCCAGTAATGAAAACCATTTCACATCAGTTGCCCAGAAGTCTGTACTGTTATCTGCAAAAAAAAGAGAAACACAAAAAATTGGTTTGTTCACATATACATAATGCTAATTAACAGCCATCTGCTGTATTACCCTTCAGTTATGAACCAGTATAAAACAACCCATACCAAGGAGTCAGAAAATCTCAATCACTATCAAAGTAGACACCTTATAACTAAGTAAGGAAGTGAAGTAGTCCTACAAACACTCGTAGAGTTTTATTGCATCATAGACTTTTAGAAAAAGTATGTTGAAGGTTCATAGCAATCAAACTAGGTAAATAAATCTGCTGACAAAATGGAAAAGGGAAAAAAAAGTTTAATCAGAGATGATTTACATAAAGCTTAACATAAGGAGGCTGGATTTTGAACATCATTCCCATCAGAGCCAAAAATATCAGTGGGTTTTAGAAGCAGGTAACACAAATTTATGGAATATAAGACTACCTGAAAAATACTTTGAACAGTTTTTGCTGCAACTAAAAAAGCACTAAAATACATAAACTGGGAGGCCAAGTACAATACTACAAAGACATTAAACTCTTATGAATTTCATTATGATTTTTGTAGGTTTTTTTAAATGCAACCCAACTCTCCATTGCTTTTATTTCTATCCATTCCAGTAAACAGACATTGGAAGGCTCTCAAAAGCTGATACAGTCAGTTAAGACTAAAATAGATTACGTGTCCTGCATGAGACAAACCTTGAAGCCCAAGGCCTACAACAGTTCCACTACTGAGAAACCTGATACCACACGTCTCTCCTTCCCCACCCTTTCCATGACAGCTTTACTTCCACATTTCTCTGTAACTGCTCACCTTCCAGAGTCTCTCCACATACCTCCAATGTTTAATTCCAGCTCATACACACTTCTGTCACTTACTGGACTGCAGTTTTACCACATTCCCTTTTGCATCAATATAAGACAACGATACAATTACAACACTGAAATATGCAGTATTTCCTGAGAGAGGTTAAATGACTTACATTCAAGTCCTGTGACCTTTTTCCTACAGAGGGTGAGTTACCAGAAACCACACAAAAAGGTAATTATTTTTAGCTCTTAAGATTTACTGTGGATTTGACAGTGTATTCTGAACAAAAGCCTCAGTGTAAAAGTCTGGCAAATAGCTCATATTGCAAGGTGGAGTGGAGCTTTTTTCACCTCAGGTGAGGTCAAAGTACTGTTTCATGACAGTAAAGTAGTTAGAAAGCCTCACAAGAAAGAAGCCTGAAAGCCTAGAGTATACTTTCACACGGCTCCCATTTTATTGCTTTCACAAGGACAGAATTTAAGCGGCCTCACGTGTTTTGAGATGTGACTAGTGTGCGACAAAACCCACGGCAAAAATTAATTAGCATTTAAACTCAACTCTTGACATAGCACAAAGGCTAAAAAGTTGACCATAGAAGACTGAAAAATCTCTCCCCCAAACTTCACTCCAACTAGTGTATTCCAACTAACCCTTAAGACTCCACGAACACTCCCTTTAAAGGTAATTTTCAGATACTGTGACAGCCCAGCAAGAGGTGGTTAAGTCGAAGAACTACAAGCCTTTAATAACATCCCAGACATATGTGCAGTCTTCAGTTACGTATTTCAGAACATGCTTTTAACCACCACCCTCAAAAGTCAAGACACCAATCAAGAAAATTACTGCGTTTATGAGACACAGCACATCATTGTTACACTCTGCTTTGAAGTCTGACTTACCTATCAAAAACAGCTGTTTAAATCTTGTGTATGCAGTCTGGATGTCTTGCAGAGATGGAAGGCTGCTTGACAAGTCATCCATCTTCAGGAGCTCATAGGGCGGTTTGCTAACTGTCTTACAGATTCTAAATCAAATCATCAAGAGATTAAAGCCTTCTGCTTCACAAGTCAAATAACGCACCAATTATCACCACTGAAGACAAAGTTAATAGGCATAATGTGTGAAAGAGCTGTAATACCCAAAGACAGACACTCTGGAAAGCTAGTGGCCTCCATGCATTTTTAAGTACTGTCTGGAAGCTTGCCTGCAGGCTTATAATAAGATTGGATGCTTTCAACCATTACACCAATAAAATTATATTCATGCCTATTTGTGCAGTTATGAATATTACAAGCACTACTTGATTTTTACTACTGCTTTAGTATTTCCTTCACTAGACACACCAAAACCCCTTTACTAGGGGGTTACTAGAGGTGAATCCAGAGAGAAGAGATGGATAGAAACACCCAAACCTCCCAGCAGAAGCTTACAATTTCTCTTGACTTTTGCCAAACAAATTACACTCCCATACCTAGCTGCCAGGTCTGCTGATGAAACACATGAGTAGAAGAAACAATTTGGACTCAAACAAGATAATGTACCATGCACTTGCCTACGTATCTGCTACTACTTTTTTCCCTTGAAGGAGAGTAAGAAATACCAGGCCAGATGAAGCTTTGGTTTGGACCCAGAATATCCCCTCCCATTCAGGTTCCAGACCTCAGATGAACATCAACTTAGGAAATATGTCTGCTGTCACGCTGGCCTCTTATTGTCAAGACCTGGGTAAAGCTGCTCTAGCTCCTACTTCAGAAGTGAGGCCTTGTGGGCACTTTTCCAGGCAGAACAGAGTGCTTGTTTCCTGTAGGCTGTAGCACAGAAACCTGCTTTAAGTGGGAACTACAGGGGCACACATCAGAAACACGGGTTACCAGGCCAACTGGAAGATGTGTCAGATCAGAGAAAGGGAAAGCAATCACTCAGTACTTCTTCCAAATGAAGCAGTAAACAATTTGTGCTGGAAGATCCGGCTCTGAACAGCTTTTTCAAAGAGGTAAGCTGTTAATTGTAAACATCTGCTTTGTGCCTGAGCTCAGGCTACTACTACTGCAATGGCACTTTAACACACCCTGATGGCCAATTTGTAGATACATTTCAGACACTAGTGATTCAAGCTCCAGTACTCCACAGCAAAGAACACCAGCAATACTGCCCCAAGTCCAAATGGCACCAGAGAAGGGACCAAAATATCAGTTGATATCTTGTAACAGTTTACTGCTAGTTTTATTTACTTTCACATCATGAACTAGCATTAAAGACACTTCTAAGTCATGTGATTTCCCCCATTTCATAGGGGAAACAGAGAATCTGCAGGAAGGGTCAAAAGCCTTTCCTGTGCAAGTGTAATTAATTCTCAAACAACAGTGGGTTTAAGAGCTCAATCAAGCTATTTTCTGTTAGTTCTGTGTGATTAACAGGCTCTTCATCTATGAGGAGCAAGGAGCCAATGTCAGATGTACAGACTGGACATATGAGTCTGATCTAATAGTTGGCTGCTGAGAGAGAAGCTCTCTCCAGGACACTGAACAGGTTTAAAAAAGGGCAACAAGTCATTGTCACAGAGCACAGCTGCCTGACTGTTTCTCTTAAGTTAAACTTTGCATTTTCCCAACTGCTGAACTAATTCAGCTCACTACCCCATCTGAATAAGTGCTGTCTGCCTTCACATCTGAAAAGTGCAGCAGTGAACTGCTAGGCTGTCTCAGACATTTTAGATCACTTGATATAAAGTTATTTAAGAACATGAACCTGGTTCTCAGAAGATGGCAGAGTCTTAAAAACTCAGTTTGCAAATCTGTGTTTAGAGATTTCTCTCACTTGCAGAAACAATTGAGCTCATTAGCTAATGATATGGTACTGTACCTGAACTTAAAACCTACAAGCTTTGCTGCTGCTTTACCTAAATAACACACCAGAGTTTGTAGACAGATGCCTCAGCCACATATATATATCTGTATTTCCACAAAAAAACCCTTCAGTGAAGTTGCAGTCCTGCACAACTGACTAACACCATTATGTCAAGGGCTTAAACACATTCCACCCCAGAAAACTACTTCTAGATCTACAACTTGTTTCCTGATGTGGGAAAGCTTAAAAGATATAGCATATATGGAAAAAGAGAAGCAAGGTCCATACCAAGCAAAGTGTTGTGGACAGAATAGCTATTACTGACCCATCCAAGAAGGCTTTCTGTGTTTGTGAAGTGCTGTCATCCTGTTCTTTGGGAAATGCAGACATTTTGAGAAGAGCAGCACCATTGTGGCAAGACCAACACCAAATCTGCAGAAAGACATTTACCGGGTGACAAAAATTAGTAAGTTGTCACATACAAGGTATTTGCTTAAGTGACTGAGTGATTACAAAATTTCTCTGTGCTTTGCGGCACTGAATTTTTGGTGTATTTAATGACCCCTTCAGTAGAGGCAAACTCCTACAACCTGTACCTACATTACATGCCTCAATGCACTGTGTTACCACTTGCAAGTTTTAAGTTAGGCTTAACGCAGGCACTGGGAAACATAAAATGTCAGATTATATCAAAACGTTATTTTCTCAACTTCCCTCACAGGTAAAAAAAAATTGATCAAAGTGTTTATGGCCAAATTATGTTGGAATATATGACATAGCAAGCTAGCAGTTGTAATTCATATATGTTATCCATCAGTTTCTCCAGGCAGATAGCAGGTTTTTCTTATAGTTCAGCCTAAGATCACAACAGATGCACTAACATGTGTGGTGGGTTTGTGTTT